>PVHY01017684.1:0-30847 GCA_004024945.1 Uropsilus gracilis
ATCCATCCATCCATCCATCCATCCATCCATCCATCCATCCATCCATCCATCCATCCATCCATCCATCCATCCAATCATTTGCAAGGAGACACAAACTTTTGCAACTCAGACTTTAAGTAGAAAACTGCGTGTGTTTTTCAGGTAATTCTAAACATAAAATTTAAAGTGGTTATTTATTAAGGTGTTGCAATATAAAAAGAGATCTTTGTCAGAAATTGATCACTTTTTATCACCTTGAGGTATATAAACTTTGAAAAGTAACCAAAATGACATTGATTTTTATACTGCTACTTATTGTTCAGATTGTCCCCCTCCTTTAGAAAATGCTTCTAAATGTGAAGATAGAAGGGAAAGAGGTAGAATAGAAATTATAGTGTATCCCATTAATTTTGCAATTATATTTTTTCCTTAATGTTTGTAAGTGGCATTTACCAGTATTGGTAAGATTAATTGTTATAATACACACCAATTTGAAAATTGGTTTTTAAATTGAGTCATAATATATAAAGTCTTATGGTAATGTGCAGATCAGACTGTATTCAAGTGCAATTTTCATACCCACACCAATTGTCTAGTAATAATCGGGAATGCATCCTCTGTGTAGTATTTGCAAGTTAATGCTATCTTAGAAATCACACTAGTATATCTAGTGACTTTCCTGGGTATATGTGGCTCATTATTGATTATAATATTTTGAATTTTAATTTAAGGGGCTAGAGTAAGCCTTTTCAAATTCTTAATTGTTAGGAGTTTTGATGGAGAATCTCTGTTAATAAATGAGGAAGAGCAGTAGAATGAGTAACAGTAAGGGAAGTGAAATTATAAAGTACATAGTGCAGGAAAAAAAAACACGTATCATATGTAATTTATAAATATAAGATGGAGACAAAACATAAGACAAGTGCCTTAGAATTTATTAACAAATGCAAATAGTTATTTTCATAGAAAGGAGGAAGATCATACAGGTGGCTTCAGTATGATTGACCATGTATGAACCACACACCTCTTCTGAATAGAAAGAAGTAACATGCTATCTTCTCATATCCACTCTGTCTTGTCTTTTCCTTTCCTTTCCTTTCCTTTTTCTTTTCTTTTCTTTTCTTTTCTTTTCTTTTCTTTTTTTTTTGAGACTAGTTCTCGCTATATTTGCCCGTGGAACCCCAGGCTCACATTGCCCATGGTACCACGGACTCAAGCAGTCCCCAGCCTCAGCTTCCCAGGTAGCTAGGATTACAGGCGTGGGCCACTAAACCAGCTATTTTTTGGGACTAGGTCTCTCTGTGTTGCCCCGGGTGGGACTTGAACCACGATCCCCAGACCCCTCTGCGACTCCATAGCTGTCGCTTACAAGCACACACCACCGTGCCCTGCCCCACTCTGTTTTTTCCTTCTGTTGTTTCTCAGAGATGTGTCTAATGTTCCCTTCCCCTCATTTTAATTACTCTAATTTCTCCTCCCTCTTTTTTTTTCTCAAATTCAGTCCCTCCTTCAGAAGGATATTTTCTTCTATCCAACATACACAGAACTGTAGCCAGCTACTTAATAATGTTCAGTGTCTCTCATTAACAGTCACATAAACTTACTAACATCAAGTTTTGTGAGTTTTTTGCACACTAAAACTTCTAAATATGGAATAATGTAATGTTGAGAAAATGTCACACTAGATTGTGGAGGATTTTTATCTCTATTGTTCATGGTTCTATCTTTTACCTAGAATTGTGCATAGTTAAAAGAGGTTTCGTATTTGTTGAATAAATGACTAAAACATTAGACTTACAACTTTTAAATCTGATTTACTTATATAAAATTACTTTTAGTAAAGAACTTAATGCTTTCAGTATAGAATGGTAATATGAATGAACAGTGATTTTCAGGGAAAAGAAACCTTTTTTCAAAATCCTGCTTCCTCTTCCTGCTGCCTTCTTTCTATTGTGAGAGTCTCTGCTAATGACAACCACTAGATGAGATGAAATTTGTGTAAATCATTCTAAGGAGAGTTAGAGGTAAATGGTAGAAGTATAAAGGCAGGGTAAAAAGGAAAAGGAAGCTACAAGTTTAAAGGTATAGGTGTAAGATGGGTATTTGAGCAAAACATTAAGGTATTAGCTTGATTAGCTTGAGTGCAGGAGCCAACTGGAAGGACAGAGAAGGTAAGTTAATATAGGCAGAAGCAAAGGTCAGTTTGGTAGAGTACTTGGATTTCATACAACAGATATAGGGAGGGTTTGTGAATTATTAACGAGACTGATATGATAGCAAAGTGAGTACATTTATATAGCTGCTCTTTGTAAAAAATGTAGCTTAGGTGAAGAAATACTGGAAATAGTGAACAAATCTAGAAGATTGTGTAATAATTCAAAACAGGCTGGCTATTCGGTAGATATGTTGTCCAGTTAACAGACTGGTGTAAACAATGAACCTGATATTTGTTTCCTGGTATTAATTTCTACACCTAGAGTGTCTCAAGGAAAAAAAAAAGTGTTTTATGTTTCAAAACTTGTAATTTAAAGTTTAGAATATGCATTGACTATATTATTTATTTGTTTGTTTGTTTATGAGACTGGGTCTCACTGTGTTGCCCAGGGTTGTCTCGAAAAATGGATTCAAGTGATCCCTAGCCTAAGCCTCCCAAGTAACTGGGATTACAGGCATGCACCACCACTACTGGACTGACTGTATATTTTAAAATACATACTTCTTTTTTATATGTGCTTTGATCATGTATTTAGTTTTTTGTTATTAGACTGTAATAGTCAAATTGACGGACAAAACATCAATCTAGGATACTTTTAGAGAAACATGAGGACTTAAAATTCTAAAAGATACAGAGTTTTGTAAGACTGCAGGAGCAATAACGCTAATACTGTTAATTAGTATTAGTAATTAATCTTATTAATTGTTAATTATTATTACTCATTCATACTCACCATAAACTTTTTAGTTTAGAAAATTTTAGTACTTCAGCCTTTGGGGTCCATTCTGTCCTTTGTTTGTGGTTGTTTTCTCTTTTGTTTGGTTGTTTTCCCCTACCTTCCCATCCTCAATCCCCATACCCACATCCCTTGCACACACATCCAGTCCATCTGGAAAGAGAAGAGGCAGCTGCTATGGTAACTGTGCATTTTGGTTAATGAATAGCTAACAAGGTACATAAAACACATACAAACTGTAGAGATGGAAGCTGTGAAAGCTATAGGGACATAGCACTTTTTCTTTTCTTTCTCTCCACCTTGAAAACAACAAACCCCTAACTTTTCTTTGGTATTTTGTTTTCTGACTTACCATTCCTGATATTGAATGCTACCATGGACTATTCCTTTTTCTGCTTAGTCTCTACTGTGTTTACCTCGTTGATGGTTTTATGGGTAATGTGGTGCATGGAAGAAAAGAAATGATCAGTTGTTTTAAGTTGTAGACTCCTCCCCTCCCCTTTGGGCCACTGGTGCCCCTCCTGAGTTTCTCTTTGGGGTTAGAACTAGTAACTAGTTCTTGTAGATGTTTCTATCATACAAGAACCAGCTGCAGCTGGAATATTGTGTTCAGCCAAGCCTTGAAAATTCCTGTAATCTGTGCCATCCTGTCTCATACTGTTCCATCTCATAGTTGTCCTTTCTCTGCAGTGCTCTATGCCCAGGTCTCTGTGGCTGGGCTGCTCCAGCCTGGCGGACAGCATGCCTTCGCTGCGATGCCTGTATAACCCAGGGACTGGCGCACTCACAGCTTTCCAGGTACTTTCTCTGTCTCTGTGGGATATTTGTGGGCTAACTTAGTTGTGTGTCTAATTCATTAGTTTGTCCCTCCTTTCCCATTCCCACACTTATGTTCAATTCTTCATATTACCTGTATTTCACATCATTTGGTTCTCCTTTGATGATTAATTTTTGATGTAGCTCCAGACTGATCCTCTCTTACAACATTTTTATTGTCATAATTGGTTTTCCAATATTGTTGTAGCACAGTTGATGGTTGGTTTTCTTATCTAGTAGAAGTATGACAGTGAATTTTAAAGTAACCTCAGTGAATAGTATTCAGTATGTAATTTTGTTCTGAAGCAACATAAAACCAATTAATGTAATTAATTGCTTGCAGCCAGTTGCTTGAACATGTTTTTGCATCTTTTTATGATTGCTTTATCAGGTTCTCCATTCAGAGTGACTCCTGGTTACTCTGTTACTACAGATATATATTTTATGAAATAACTGTAGTCAACAGGTTTGTTTCAAGGTGGAAAGGGCCTTTAAGATATTTGAGTATAGTTTTCAGCTTGAGACAGTCCAGCTGATATTATACAGATTGACAGATTTTTGTTCCATCAGCCTTTTTTTGAGGCTATTAGGACAGTTCCAGCATGTGAGAGAGAGAAAACTATAGAGGTTGGAATGGAATGGAAAATTTATAGAGGATATTTTGGGTACCAGGTATGGTGATTTTCTTAGCAGAAGTGCTATATATCCATCTCAGATATTTGGAATTTGTGTTTAACATTTGATGGTAATAAAGAAAAAATTGGATTTTTAAATTTGTCTTTTGCCTATGTAGCCCATATTCTGCTTCGAAGAATTTCAGTGACAAGCTGTAATTAAACATTGGAATGCTATGAATGAGTCTTAGTAGGGGAATTTAAGTATTTCACATCCCTCAACTGTGCTAGCAGTTGCTAGTCTTTAATGATACTATTTTAGTGATAGTAGTGCTGTATATTTCTGTTTGTCCCTTGCAAAATTTAGCATTAGACTTCCTTTGCTTGATTATGAGAATCAACACCGTTAAAGTATATTGCTTTAAAATTAGTTAAATCAGGGCTTTACACTTAGTGGTATGATCTTGAGCAAGCCATTTCATTCTAGTCCTCATCATGTTCCTCATCTGTAAATGGAGGTGTATTAAGGGCATGTGTAAATGATTACTGTTTTTATCATCATCATCATCACCATCATTCTCATAGCATTATTGCTGTTATTTTTGGACTGTTGATTTCCTGAGAGTATCAATTTACTTCAGATATCTTGTATTTTTTACAATATGTCATTAATGATAAAGATTCATCTCTAGAGGTGCTCATAGTCTAGCCTATTTTTAACATTTCTGGGTTTGTAGTAAGTTTAATTAAACTGCAGAGTCTAAGAGAATAGCTTTTATAAGGCTGCCCTCATCTCAGATACCATTGACTAGTTTAGGAGCCTTTTCTATCAACCTCACCAGAAAGAACTCTCTGAAACCTGCTGTTTTCATATTTTACTACAGGGAAAAAATACAGGTTTAAACTAGCCAAAAAGAAGAGACACCTAGGACAGAATCTGGAGAAGTACAAATGTAGAACTTCCTGTCATTCTTTCTCCATGAAGTCATGCATGGGCCTCCTAGCCACCATATGTGATGATAGATGCAGGGTATTGCCAGCAAGGGTAATGCACCCAAGCCTCTTGTGGCTAGTCTCTCACCTTCCCATAGGTCATACCAATAGCCTCCATTTCCTCTCATGATTGGTTCAAAACCCCCATCATGAATCACGTCTGTCCTTGACTAAAGCCCAGACAAACAAATACACCTTTATTAGGTAACAAGTACCAGGGCCCTAGATAACGACCTCCCAGTAGCCAGAAACAAAGGTCAGATCTCACTTTGAATAAGGTTAATTTTCCACTACACAGGAACCATGAACTTCATTGAGGATCTGTGAGAACAATTGATCTTGGAAAAATGCAAATAAAATAATGTATATTATTATTTATATTCTACTGTGAAATAATAGAAGAATAGTTAAAATTGTATGATCCCCAAAGTATAAATTCCCAAACTGATAAATTCAGTGTAGGAAATATTCAGGGAGTCATAAGAATATATAAGAGGAACCTGATCTAACCTGAGTGTAGAAGAAGGAATAAGATCAGGTAATCAGTGCTTTGAGTTAAGATCTGAACAATGAATAGAATTCAGCTAGGCAAAAGGGAGAAGTGAGAAGGACATTTTAGGCCTAAGAAAGAGCCACATACAAAGGTCCAAGAACATTTAGGGCTTGGTGCATTTATGGATGCAACTGAGTGTTTTTCTGGTTTAGATTTTATTTTGTTCTATAGATTTTTTGTTTCCACACAGTAAAATACACAGATCTTATGAATTTGACAAATATATACACTAAATAACCTTAGTGTATACATTGAATAATCTTAGAGGCTTTTTTTTTTTTTTTAAAGACTTGGTCATGCTCTTTTTGTCCATGGAACCGCAGACTCACATTGCCTGGAGTACCACAGACTTAAGCAACCCCAGCCTCAGCTTCCCAGGTAGCTGGGATTACAGGCGCACACCACTATGCCCAGCTATTTTTGGGAACTAGGTCTCACTATGTTGCCTTGAGCAGGACTCAAACTGCGATCACCAGTCCCAGCCGCACTCCAAAGGCTGTCGCTTACAGGCACGCACCACCGTGCCCAGCTTTTGAGAGGCATTTTTATAATCTGAGATAGTTCCTTTGTACACCGTGGTAATTGCTGCAATTCCCTATATTCAGTTGCTGCTCTGATTTGTCACCAATGATTAGCTTTGCCTGTTCTTAAACTTCATATAAATACTTTCTTTAAATCTGTTTTCTTTTGATCAACATGTATTTGAGATGTATTTATTGTATTTTATCAGCAGTTTATTCTTTTTTTATTACTGAGTATATTCTTTTGTATTAATATACTACAATTTGTTTTTCCATTTGTCTATAGACATTTGGATTTTTTTTGTCTGCTATGACTCAAGCTTCTGTATAGTTTATACCAATCTTTTTGTGGATGTTTTATTTTTATTCCTCTTGGATAAATACCACGGAATAGAATTGCCGGATTAGAGTAGGGTTGTTGTGGTTTTTAACTTTAAAAAGAGATAGTCAAGTAATTCTTCAAAATGGTTGTCCCAGAAGGAATACTGATTTTTTCTAGTATTGCCTGATATGTTTAGGAAGTGACTTAGAATGATTTTATGACATATTCCTCCTTGAAATTACTGCATTCCTTTAGTAAGTTTGAAGCATCTTATAGTCAAAATTCTTAGGATTTTGGGAAGGGAAGAGCTATGGAATCATTGCTGAATTTGTTGGATTGTCTTCTGTCACTGAAGTGGCAACCCTGGCATGATTTGGTTATCCACATTTTAAACCACACACTTTAAATTGTGACAGAGAAGATGCTGAAAATACTGATTAAATAAATTCTGTAGGGACATGTTTAGTTTGAAAATATTTTCTTTTCTTTTTTCAGATTTTATTTTATTTTTAATTTATTTATTTATATATATTTCACATCATTTTAATCCCTGGGGATCACCCACTACCTCCCCTTCCCACCCGCTCCAGCTGGTCCCCATTCTCCCCTTGTGCAGTTTCATTTGGTTGAGATTTTATTTTAATGTACTGCTTTTTCCCTTACATCTTTGTTAATTTTTGGACAGTATGTGATTTCTCCCCTCAGGTATGGTCACATTTGTTCTCCCATTTATACCCCTCGACCAACACACACACACACACACACACATATATATATATATATATATATACATATATATATATATATATATATGTATATATACCTTGTGTTCTACCCCCCACTTGTTTTCACCCCTCTCTCCCCTGTCTCATGCTCCCACAGATATTTTTATTTTTTTTCATTCCAATGTCTTGTCCTGGAAAGTATGTGAGTAATTAGCAGAATTTCATAACAGTGGAATCATTTACTGATCTTATAATATTAAATGTGAATGAGAAGTAGAAAGTGCTTCAAAATAACTGAGTAATTAAGATCCTTTATTTTCTTTAGATATTTAAAGAAAAATTCTAACTAGACTATACATAGATTTTATGATTTTATAAATAATAGGTGTCAAGTATAGTTAGTAATTTTAGGAAATCTTGAATTAAATATAATACAGGCTGAAATTATTGGGAATTGATTTCAGGAGAGTAAATTTTATTTAAGAATTCTTAGAAGTTTATTAAATCTTGCCATTTAAAACAAAATCTAGCCAGGCACGGTGGTGCATGCCTTTAAGCGCAGTCTAGAGTGCGGCTAACACTAGAATTAGAAATCGCTTGAGTTGGGGGGTTGGAGACCCATCCAGGGCATCATCGTGAGATCTAGTCTCAAAAATCGCTGGTAATACCAGCTACCTGGGAAGCTGAGACTGGAGAGCACTTGAGTCCATGGTACCCTGGGCAATGTGAGCTTGCGGTTCTCTGGGCAAAATAGTGAGACCTAGTCTCAAAAACAAAAATAAAATAAACAAAATGTTAAAATAGGACATATATTAGGAAAGTAAGCATCATTCAGAATATATGTACATAATCATGTATGTAAGATTTCATTTTGAGGTTTTAGGGAAATATGTTTTATCACACTGAGTGTAAATTGGCATTCAAATTTCAAAAAATGATATCATAAGGAAAACTATCCCCTGATGGGAACACTTATCAACCCCTACCTGATGGCCCTCTTATTATATACAAATAATCTCAATACAGCACTTTTTTGGTATAATACAGAATTTGGTTCCTTTGTGCATATATTGACATTTGACCTATGTTCATCTCAACTACAACCCTTAAATTAGGATTTTGGATATAGTAACAAATTAAAGATTGTTCTGTGGGGGGTAGAACCTGAAATTTTTCCCCTGCTTAAAAAGATGAGTTTATTGTTTATTATGAAATTTGTTAATCATCTGGTAAATATACAAAGTATGATCTGTAATACTTTCACTTTAAGATAATTATTAACATACTTATTTCCATTAATGTGAAATGACTTATCCATGCATGCGTGCATACAGGCCTTCTCAGATAGTTTTGTTTTAGTTTTTCCATTTTGTTATGAAATTATAAAATACAAGAGTAAAAAAATTAATTGCACAAAATACAGAGAAATAGAAAGAAGAGATATATTGAATTTTAACTATATCCTGTTCTTGTCCAATTTTCACATTCATCAGGTATTTACATTGACTTTGGCACTCTGTCTTAGGCTCGGTTGCTCACATTTGTTAAGTTGAACAAAGTTGGAACTTGACTTAGCACCCATGTAACTTGTGCGTGTTTTACCACCACTTTCCTCTCATGTAAGTCTTAGCCATTTTATATTTACAATTGTGTCATGCTTCTGTCTTTCCATATCCTGTTCTTTTCTCCCTGCAGAATCCTGCTAGAAACACCTATTATCTCCTACCCCCTACCTCCCACCTGTCTACCTGGCAAATTCGTTATCTCTGCAATTCAGATCAGGTTGTTTTACTTGTAGGATAAAAGCCCTCCCTGATCTTTTCACTCTCCTTTCATCAAGTCAGATCATCTGTACCCAGGGCATGGAATAGACTGGCATGGAATAGTGTCATAGCACTAATGTGCAATTGTGATTGGCTGTATTTTTTGTTTTGTTTTGTTTTGTTTTGTTTTTTGAGACTAGGTCTCGCTATTTTTGCCCATGGAACTGCAGGCTCTCGTTGCCCGGAGTACCACAGACTCAAGCAGTCCCCAGCCTCAGCTTCCCAGGTAGCTGGGATTACAGGCGTGTGCCACCATGCCCAGCTATTTTTTTGAAACTAGGTCTTGCTACGGGCCCCAGGCAGGACTCGAACCGTGATCCCTAGCCCTGGCCGCTTCATAGGCTGAAGCTTACAGGCACGAGCCACCGTGCCCGGCTTGGCTGTATTTTTATCTCTTTTCCTTACTTGACTAACTACCTGAGACTAAGAATATATTTATGTTCCTCATTTCCAGTGCAAGGACAGTGCTTGGCACATGGTTTATGTATGCTTTGTAAAATTTTACTGAATAAATGGACAAAAGAACTTACATAATTTGAAGAAAACTATCAAATAACACCTATCGGGTGGGAGAAGAGAAAGCATTTAATTGTTGTCAGTACCTACATATGCATATACACAAATGTTCTGTATTTAGAAAGAAGTCATGATAATTAAACATTCATTCCAAAGATCACACATTTATTTATTTGTTTGTTTGTTTGTTTGTTTATTTGTTTATTTTTTGAGACTAGGTCTCGCTATTTTTGCCCATGGAACCACAGGCTCTCGTTGCCCGGGGTACCACAGACTCAAGTAATCCCCAGCCTCAGCTTCCCAGGTAGCTGGGATGACAGGCGTGCGCCACCACCCCCAGCTATTTTTTGGAACTAGGTCTCGCTACGGGCTCCAGGTGGGACTCGAACAGCGATCCCTAGCCCCTGCCTCTTCATAGGCTGAAGCTTACAGGCACGAGCCACCATGCCCGGCAGATCACACATTTATAGGGAAAAAAAATGCTTGGGTTGATTAATCCTCAAATTTTATACATTTGGTTTTCATACAATTCACACTTTGATGATCCCCTCTCAATTGGATTTTGTATGTTGAATTTGTACTGTTGTTGAACAAATGCAACTATTTGTTAGTTTCAAGCTATTAAATAGTGGCACTGCCAGTTAGCCAACAGTTTAGTTTCAATGATGTCAACGTTTTTACCTTTACAGCAGCTTGTGTTTGTATAATTATTTTTAACCCTTTGTCTACAAAAGAATAGATAACTAGGAAAATTAAAATTATGATAGTCATCATTGAGAGACACCAATATGGAAAAATGATGGGAATCATGAAGTGTATAAAAATCACCTGTTAGCACTTGTGGCTTTATGGACTTTTTGTTTTCCCTGTTTTCAATTCCCTTCTTAATAAACCCTGTTGTTAAACTGCAAAAAAAAAAAAAAAAAAAAAAAAAAAATCACCTGTTAGCTTTGATTAGACACAAAGCTAAAGTGTATGTGCAAAATGATGAAATTGCATTTTTCAGAGGGTTCCTTTAAAAGAAAGTGTAACAATGCCTTTTAACACATTTTAACTAACATTGAAATATATTGTTTAGCTTCTACAGTTTCAACTTTTTTATGTATTTCACTAAGAAAAGTGGGTATGATCTGAACTTGCTGCATTTTGTCTCTTCCTGGAAATAGTCTGTCTTGGAGGAACGGATGACCTACTTTGGAGTGATTTGTCTTTCAAGAAAGCCTTCCTGGTTATTATAATAATAGCCAACTTTTGTAATAATAGAATCCTCCATTGTTGAATATTTTGACATGTCTGTGATGTAGATAATGTTCATCTCCAAGCTAGTGTGGAATAATGTTAAGAGTAAATAAGATTATCTTATAAGGTAATCATTCCCTTTTAAAATTTTTTTTTTAATTTTTCTTAGTGGATCTGAAAGACAAGTCTTCATTTCACAAACAGGGTTTATTGCTTTTGTTTATGTTGAATAATGTTGGATTTTTCCCTGACTGCCTTAACTTGAGCATGACCCCTAATGCAGAAGGAAGAATACAGGTACTACCCCAAGGGGGCTGTAATTGCCCCATTCTAAGAACCACTGATTGCAAGAACAGAATGAATGAAAACTTAAAGGTGGTGAAATCTCTATGGATGCACTATCATTACGGAATTTTTGTTATGGGCACTTAAGATTAACCTGTTTTCTCCAGAGAGGTACATATTACTTTCTTTATATTCAAAGATTACCTTTTGTTATTACTACTTTTGTGCTGAGTAGAGGACATATTACCACAGGAGTTCATTCTGTGCTATTCAAGAATCAGTGTTGATGGTTTTGTGACTGTGGTAATCATTTGTACCTCCTTTCCCTATTGTTTTGCTTTACATGGTAGTGTTTTATTGTGTTGCTGTCTTTCCTTGTGTTACTTTCTGAATTTCCTATTTTATATAGACTGCCAAATGTGGAATTTTGGTAGATAGGTGCCATTTAGAAAGCTCTTTCCTACTTTTCATGGAGAAAAATCCAAGTTATTTATGATAACCTCACGATGGCAAGGGGGGGGAGGAGAGATCAAATCTCTTGATTTCTTTAGCTGCATAAACATCTCGTATTGCAATACTTTACTATTGAGAGGTAATACCCATGAGTTTTGTTTTCGCTCAGAGCAATGTTGAATAACTTTGAGCTTTTCTGTATTCACTGGCCCAGTCCTCTAGAGGCTAAGTCTATTATATTTTGAAATAGTTATTTGGTCCTAGGATGTAGTACATTATCATGAAACAGGACCTTGTAGTACACCTTCCCCTGTTTGATTATCTGTCACCTGCCTTTTAAAGTTCTCAGGTGTACCATTCAAATCCTCAAATCTTCAAATCCTTTGTTGCAAACCCAGTATCTGTGACTTGGTATGAATTGAACTGGAATTCTGTGTCCTGTAAAATTGACATTAAAAAGAATAGTATATATTCATTGTCATGTATAATCCTTTAGCAAAAGTTCATTTTAGACTAATCTGTTTGAATTTGTGTGTGTGTGTGTGTATGTGTTAGAGGTATAAACCCAAGGGAAAGAGTAGAGGATAAGTTCCCTTATTTTATGTTTTCATATTTCATACACACAATACTGATATAAAATGCACTATTTTTATATAGAAAATGCAAAGATCTTGTGTATGAACATGAAAAGTTTTATATTTGGAAGAAAGCATGTGGATAGTACACTGAAATATATTTGTTGTTCATCGCAGTGTTGTCATATTTTGGGGAATGACTGTTTCTTTGTTAGCAATAAAACATAAGAGAAATTTCTAATATGATAGCAGTATATATTTCCCCTAGATTTTTAAATTGGTAGATCATTAATTTTTGAACATTTCACTTGGAGCATAGTGTCGTCCTTTGTGGAGGATTGATAAAATGAGGAATCTCTTTTGTATTTCCTACTCTGGTTCTATTCCAATAGTTCTGGAAATATGCCTATGAACTATTTACAGTGAGATTATAAAACTGAATTATGATTTTGGTGAATAGAAGTCAGAGCATGTGGCTCTAGCACCCTAGCTGGCAGTAAGCTCTCCCTAGGTTTATGAATGTAGTTAGATGGCCCCCAACTGTTTACAAGACAGCAGAGGTGAGATCTTTGATTGACAAGTCAGAAATGCATTAGATCATTCTCTCTGCCAGTCTCTGGTTCATGCTGTTAAAAATGTCAGCCTCCAAGTTTGAATGGCAGCCTGAGGGCCTTAGAAGCTTTTTGTTTTCTGAGATGGAAACACAAATTGGATGTGTGCCTGAGTGCTTCATCCTGGGCTGTAATTTCATCTTTTAGCTAAGAACCACAAGGTACACGAGCAAAGCACCCTGTAAACAATAATACTGTGGAAAAAAAAATAAACAAGGTCGTGTTTCTGGTACGTTGATCCGATGGTGTCCTGACCTCTATCACGTTGAACATCTCCACTCTGATTGCTGTTCCCTTTGGCATTACAATGAGAGAGAAAGAGACTGACATAGGAGGAAAAGATTTAAAGTTGCAGTGTCGTTGCACATTCCTTGTATTGGCTATGAAATATTGAACTGTCAGAATGTGACACTTGGTTTTTTAAGCAACCTTTCTTGTTTGAGGTGTTTGCAGTTCATTCCTTTCTCCCCCATTTGTCTGCTTTCCTTGATAGGGTTGGAAGTAGTTGGCTTAAATGCATGAAAAGGGACAATGTTAAAGAGAAATGGTGTTGATAGAGCCAAACAAACAAGATGCAGGCTGTGAGGCATGAGCAAAAGGACACTAAAGTTGGCTTAGTTTATTAACATTGGGGTTTGTGTAACACCCCATTGTAAGGAAGACTCAGCTTAGGTTCCAATTTCATTTTTATGTAGGCAGGAAGTTGGGAAGGTGGTAATAGATAAGAGATGGGCTGATGTAGTTTGTTAAACTAATAGCCTACTATGTGCCAGTATTGCCAGTCAAATAAAAATTAACCCAGCTCTATTATTTATTGCTCTAATTATCCAGGGTCTTTGCAAGTGTTTGTTATGAAAGAATTAAAAATTTGGCAGGAAAAATAACTTTTTAAAATGTGCAAAATTTGTTTTTATAATAAAAAGGTTGATGAATAGGTAATAAGGAAGAACTGTTATGTATGTATTAGTGCAACTTAATGGCATATGAAGAGAATATCTTTGAAAAAAACCAAAACATGTATTTCTTGGAAAATATAGTAATAAAATGAGTTTTTATTGCTGTTTGTTTTAGGTTGCAATGCATCTTGAAAGCAACAAATATTTTTACTATAAAATATTTTAACTCTTATTGATGGTTTTAAAACACAGCAATTTTAGCTTAGCCCTCTGTGAATACAGAAGGCAGGAACTGTTCTGTATCATGACTGCATGGTGAAGTGCTCTGGGAACTTGGTGATCATTCCTGACATTGCTTAATTCCCTGCTTTGAGGTCATGCTGAAAAGAGAGGAGATAGTATTTGTAAAAATAATGTGCCGATCCTTTGTATCCAGAATTATATCCTCACTTGCAAAACACAATGTACAGAAAGCGGGAACAGAGGGAAGGATATTAAGAACTAGTTACTGTTGTTTTAAGTATTGCTCTGTATTTTTGAAGTGTAAATATTGACGTAGATTTGCATTTAAGCTATGAGAACCCACTGTCTTGACTCAGTGGGGGAGTTTTCAAAAAATCATTCTTCTAGAAATTGATTTCTCTTTGGTTGATTTTCTGAGGATGAGTGAAAGCATTCTTTTCAATCCTGAAAGAATAACAAGAATGTAAGTGCTAATCTAAGAAATAAGACTAGACACATGTACATATATGGACTCTCCTAAATCTAACACAGAGAAACTGTACAAAATTCTTTCTTCCTTTGGTGTATTAGTAATGCATCAATTACTGTGAAAATGCCTCACAGCCTGTGGGCTTTTCTATAGCCACACCTCCACCGTAATGATTAGTTTTATTACTTACAGTCTGGGCTTGCCTCATGAGCAAAAATCAGTGTAATCATAGAACCATGGATTTTCAGTATTGGAAGGGACATTAGAAGGCCATCTAATCACACGCAGGGATCCATTATAAAGTGTTTTTGGCAGTTCCTCTAATCTCTGCTTGATCATTGCCATTACTGGCAAACTGAACTTGAGACATTTAGTTTTCTTCTTCACTGTCTATCGAAAAGTTTTCCCTCAAGGAGTCAAACTTTTGGTTTATTTGCTGGTTCTAATCTTTTGTATTTATAGAAAGTAATTGTTTTCATTTTCATATATTTATGTTTGAAGTTAGCTACGTTGTTTATATTTTCTGTCCCCAGTATGAGTATTTTTGATTCCAGTTGTTTCTTTGAAATCTATCAGTGAGAGTTCCTGCCGTTTTCATAACCTGTTTTGGTGGAGGGTGTTACCATTTTTGTTGTCCTTTGTGAATAAATCCCATCTTGATGGTGTCCTCATTACAGTGTGGCATGCTTTAACAGGAGGCAGGTACCACAGAAGTGTGTAATAGTGCAGGATTCAGGGATTCATCTTGTTTTGAACATAATATGAACTATGTGACTTAATTATTGCAGCCTAAAATTTCATTGACTTTTTTTATTGTAGATGATGAAAAAAATCTGAGTATATTTCCTTATCTTTTCTTTGAAGCCAGAAAAGCATATGTAAGCACTTTAACAAATGATATAATAGAGTGACATATCTGAGTGGTACAGGTATTTTAAACCTAGCTCCAGTTCCTGAAGATGGTGAACATCTGCTTAGAGGTATTGTAGAGCTCCACAATGCACTAATTGAATTACTCTTTTCTGGAGTTGCCGACTGCACTAATTGAATTAGAATCTGTGTGTGTGTGTGTGTGTGTGTGTGTGTTACTGAGATAATTCCAACCTTAACAGGAGAGACTGCAAGATATGACTGATGGTGTGTACTGTGCTGCTATCTAATGGCAGCCTATGGAACTACTACATGGTCTCCAGGGAAGAGAGAATGCAGTCATCTGAGCTAGTGTGACCTCAATCTAACCCCATTCAGTTTAGTTCAAAAGGTTCCAGGATGTATTTTTGTAATTCTAAATCTAAGAAGAAAGAATGTGATTAATTTCTCCATTATATTTAAGATGTTTTACTGGGCATAAAGTTTTTTTATAAATATTCAGCTAAACTAAAAACTAAAATCCTAACCTAATTTAATTGGTGACAACAAATCCAGATGTACTGTGTCAGTGGATCATCTTTTTCATTTTGTTTTGTCATATACATCTAAAAAGGAATTCTCTTTTTGAAATGTCAGAGCATCACAGAATAGAAATACGATTAGAGTTTGTTCTTGAATAAAATTTCTGTCAAAATATTGAGGTTAGTCAATTTAAAGATGCTGAAATCTTTCAATTTATGATTATGCTTACATAAAATAAATTATGAAAATATTTTAATTATACTATCAGAACTAATTCTATAAATCTATTACGATAGACACTTTAAATTTAACTACCACACATTTGAGAAATTTGAAATCCTCTGAAGTGAAGTGTAGGTAATTTTATTCCTTTTCTAAAAAAAAAGAATCTTAGTGTTTAAAATGTAATGATTTTTGTAAAGCATCTTAAATATATAATTCTGTACAATTTTAAAAGCAAATACACTGAGAAATCATCATGAATGTATTTTGATTCAGTTTAACACTACCCAATTTAACTTAGAACTAACCCTTAACATAAAGATACATATGTATAATCACTTGTTTTAAAGAAAGTGGGCATGTAATACAATTTTAATAACAGAAAAGTGCTATTTCTGAGCATTTAAAAAAAATCTCTTCCAGTCTTATCTAAAAGAAACAGATATAGAGTATATAAAAGTCTTTATTTCTTTTGTATGATTGTCACTGTCAAAATGTAAATTTAAATATTCCAATATTGTAGGCTATTTTGTTTTTATTGTAAGGTTGAACTCCTTAGGTTTTTTTGTACAAATAGCTTTGATTCAAATGATGCACACACACATATATGTAGATATATGTACACACATATATAAATAATATAGGGTTTAAGAGAATTTTACTGATTTAGAGAATTCATTTTGATATAATATAGAACTAAAACTTTATGGATAAATTGACATTCACAACTAGCCACAATGCCATTTGATTCATTTATATACTTCCTTCGCATGTACCAAGTACTGTACAAAATATTGAGCAAAATTTAGATTACACCGTGTCTTCAAGATGCTTATATTTATTTATTAGGACATTTGTGGAGAAACTGTATACCAGGCACTATGAAATATAAGTTGGGTGGAGTACTACCAAAAACATTCATTTCATTTATTTTTTCCTATTCATTGTTTTGACTTAATAGTAGTCTTAAGGAAGCAGCATATTTATTTTCATATAATATACAGCTCATCACAGCATTTAAGTGATAGGAATATTTCAGGCTAATCTGTGTCTTGAATGGTTTGTTTCCCCCACTGCCTTTACACACCTTGTTCTAAGGCAGCAGTGATAGCTGCTTTACTTGTACCTTTTGATAGCTTTATATGTAGCATAAAAAGATGAGTAACATTTATTACAGTGCCTCCTGCTGGTAAATCTTAAGCTTTCTGTCCTTGTCTCCAGAATTGGTAGTGCCCATTGTAGTTTTAGTAGTTAGTTCAGGGCTTCATCTAAGGCTATTAATGAGGATAAGTTCATTGCATACAAGGTGTAAAGTGCTACTTTAAACAGTCTATTTCTAGAACCTAAATTGTCCTGGGACAAGCTTTTGATATAAAAATTCATGGAAACCTGTTTTTCAGAGTGTGGTAACTCCTTGCCATAGTGCTATAGTGTTAAAATTCACATTGGCCAGGTTGTTCTGTAAATTAAACACTGACAGCTACCCTCAGGGGAACAGCCAATGTATTTATGATGATGTGCTGATTACACAAAATACACTGCAAGCAGAAAACAGCTGCAGAGAACAAACCTCTTAAAAAGAATACAATTACAAATAGCACCCTCAGTATTTCTAGTGGTGAGTGTAGAATACAGCATGCTAATGTAGGTTTCTTTACTTAGCCGGCCTGAAAACAAAAAATCTGAAGGAGATACGGTAAAGTATGGTTGATTGCACATGTGGTGCCAACAGAGCAGAGAACAAATTTTGTTTCTGAAAAGCATAGCTACCCGAGCATAAGTATCAGGTGTGGAGTAGTGTATAACCCACACCTCACCCCCTGCCTTGTTTTTGTTATTAGTACTTTTCTCATTCAAGGGCCTGGCCTTGAAGAGATAAAGCTTCTGGACATGTAGAGACTCTGACACAATGAATTAGGCAGGAAAGTATCTAAATTGTGCTTTTAAATATCCGGTAGAAACTTAGTATATTAGGATTTGGATATCAGCATTTCGTTTGAAGATACAGCTTTGTAGTTTTATTGTTAATGGCTTTGAAGATGTTTGCCCTTGGAATTAATAAAAGGCATCATGACTCTCTTAACTATGCTAAGGCCTTTCTGATTTTTTTAGATTTCCCTTCTTCAAGAATTTGGTGGTTTAGGCCATGGAATAGCTGGTTGACTGTCTATTTCTAGGAGAATCAGCTTCAAGTGTGTTCCTTTTCATCCCTGCATGTTATTGGTCACATGCAGAAAGAAAATGAGAAAAAAAAATTTGTTTTCCTCTTTTGATAGTGACCCTCTTTAGAGTCAGTGTCTAGAAAGCATATTTCAACTCCTGAGTATGTGAGGCTCTGTTTAAATCAGTAGAAACTATGTTGATCTTCCAAGACATAAATTTACTCATGCCAACTATAAGGTATAGCAGGGGGACACAGTGATTGGAAACAGTTCACTTCACCCGCCTGAAACTAAGAATCAACTCTTCAGTATATGGATCACTGGTATGTAATAATCGACTATTATTGGTCTGTCTGTTGGTCTCTTTTAAAATCAGTTTGGAACCTCCTGGAGTTATTTTCTTGCTCTGCTGACATCAATCCCATGTGGCAGAGGAGTTGTGTATAACCGCTTTGGTTTTAATCAATAGAATAATTGATAAACCAGATAAGATTTAAACTGATTATAGCCCCAACAGAATTCTCCAGAGGCCTTGGACTCTCTTAATTTTGACATGTGTGTTGTGTACCCTGAGGATGAAGTGCAGTTTGAATTATCTGTTTTTATTTGCTTAATGACGGGGAGGGTGTTAAAGTCAAATGTTTAATTAACCCAGCAATGGGCTGCGTTGTCACTTACACACAGCTGATTGAGATATCTCATGGAGAATACTGAATAGGAATGATAATGTGGCACTGGGACGGAAGATTGCTTTTTCAATCCATTTGCTGGGTCACTGCTTTGAATGTCTTATTGGATGAAAGGCATTCAGCCTGGAGAAAAAATTCAGCATTTAAGTACATTTTGTTCTCTTCTCTCCTTCTAACCCCCTCCCTGCCCAGAAGTTAACTAAAACAGATATGTTCTAGGTTTAATAAGCCATTCATGTACTAGTAAGAGATCAGGGTAGTCAATAGCCTCAAGCTACATAATTTCCTGTGGAAACAGAAAAATCCTTCTAGCCTCCAAGGTATTCTAAATGTGAACTCTTTTGTCCCTCACATGGCTTGTCCCTTACCATTATTGTGGGCCTTTTTGTTTTTTTTTTTGGTTACTTGTCTCTTGCCTCTTTTTGCAGTGTTTACTTGACGTGCAGCTACCTCTAGGGCCACAGACAAGACCTTTTTTCTACTGAAGAAGCATATTCTCCAGTACATTTTTGCCATTTCATGCAGCTTGTTTCCATTTAGTTGTATTTCTGGTCAAATATTATAGTGAGATTGTTTAAACTATATAGAGAGATGAAAATGTGAAATACATAGATTCTTGTTGGTTTAGCTACTGCTATTATGTAAACAATTGGTTCCACATATATTTCATTTTGTTGAGAGGCATTTTGCTTTCTGAATAGACTAAAAAACTAGGCCACGAAAGATTCTAATAGCCCACACAATCAAAAATGTAGTCCAGGCAATTGGAGTTTTAATGACTTGCTGCCCACAAAACAAAAACAAACAACAGCAACAACAAAAAACCCACCAACCCAACAACAACAACAAAACCCTGACTAGCCTTATAATCAAATGTACAATTCTGTAGAAGCATACTGAGAAAAAAAACTTAAAAAAAAAATTATCACGACTTTCCCTTTCTGTAGTTCTTGTCTCTGGGATTCTCCAAAGATCTAAACCAGGAATTTACTAATTTTTTTCTTTGCTTTAGTCATTTGTATTCCAGAGAGCACAATAGGGAGAAGGATACAAGATTTATTTTTTATGTGTGTCCTCTTGAAAGCCTAGTCTGGGGCATGGCTACTTGGAGGGGGTGAGAGGGTGGGACTTATAAAGCAATAGAAGCATGCAGCTAGTTTTCAGGCGCAGGTTGGACTTTTGCGGGTCAAGGCAGATCAGAGGAGTAGCTTATCTTGAGGGACGCAAGTAATAGACCAAATATAGAGCAGCTATTTCAGGAATCATGTAGGTCATTTAATTATCCATTATGATTGAGTGGCTAATGCTCTTTTGGCAATTACATGACCTCTGTTATTCTTGAAACCTTTCCAAGCCCTCGTGGGTCTAATGACCCACCAGTCAGCGCTTGCAGACTTCATTCCACTCAGAAGGAAAGGAGATGTTGGGAACTACTGGCATTTAGAAATGGCTGTGCTTTCTTTACTGACCACTACCCAGAATGTCCTTTGTATGGCAGTGTTAGGCAACTGGTTTTGAAGTTAACTGTTCTTTCATTGTCTGCAGGAGCAAAAGATACATTGGTTTCCACAAGAAGGAATTGTGGCAAAACAAAGTTTAATGCCAAAGTTGACTATTATGATATCCATAGATTCTCTCCTGCTAGAGCAAGCAAGTACTGTTGACATTAAAACCAGTGTTTGGTACTTGTCAAAAGGATCATTGCCAGATTTCAAAGTTTAGTAGAGTGATTTTTTTTTTCCTTTTCATATCACAACAAAATGCTACTGATGGTAGCTAGTAACAGATTTTAAAAGAGCATTGATTAAAATTAGCCACTTTAAATTGGCTAATCATTATTTATTTAATTAAATAATCAGGCTAAAAATCATTTAAGTCTGATTATTTAATTAAATAAGAGACCACTTTAAAATTGAGATGCTGATCTAAGACAGAATAATTCTGGAACATTTGGATTAATGCTTTCTCACTTTTTTCCTTAAGTCAACAAAGGGTCGTTAATATTTCCAAAGAAAACTTACTCCCACTAAATAACTTGCTTTTTATCATTGTAATGTCTTGTTGAGTAATTCTGAGAAAATAATGTAGATTTCTTTCATTCTTTAGATTGAAAACAGTTATGGTGTGGAAAGTAATGAAGCTGTGATCAAACTGTTAGATTTGTCAGAAATGCACAAAATAAATTTTTATAGCTAGCAAAATAAATTAAAAGTATATAAACACTCTCTAGCATTTCACTAGCTTAAGACAATAAGCCTAACAAATAATTTTGTTGGAATAACACACAAATATATCCTTAAGGAGAAACCATTTGCATTGTGATAGGAAAAACTCTTATTTTAAAAAGAAATACCTTTTTTAGATTGTTGCTTATACATCAAACAGCACTGGTGTTTTTGTTTTGCCTTTTTATAACAAGACTTACAAGTTAATCTATTTTTATTTTGTTTTCACTTTTTTTTGTAATATTAACAAATGAAAAATTGAAGCTATGAATTGGTGTTTATAACTTTTGACCCTTTGGAAATAGAAATTTTCTCACTTAAAATTCTTTATAGGTTCAGAGACTATGGTGGTGTCTGATTACATAGAGATCTGTAAAAATACAGTGTGAATTATAATAGCTGTTTTCAATAAGAAATATACTTTCATCATTCTAGTTTTTGTGGATTTTTTTGGTGGATTTTTTTAATGTCTGTAGTGGAGATGAACAAAAAATAAAAAATTTACAGGAAAACTCTTATATACTGAATAGGAGTAGTCTCCTGAACACTTTAAGAAGGCAAGCAAAGAATATAGAGCAAAATGTGATGTTTGATTTCTTACTGATTTTTTTTTTAAGTCATACCTTTCAAGAACTATTTTCGACCATGTTTTTCACTCTTGGAAACCAAAAATCTATATAAGTCAGTGAGAAGAAATGGTATTTGTAATTTTAAAGACCTGGGAAGGCATTAAGATTTTGTATAAATAGTGGAAATGTCCACAGGGTAATAAACCCACAGAATAATTTCTTATTAACATTAAGAAAAAAAGAGGAGGTATAGTTTATAATATATATATCTAAACATAAATCTTAACTTACCCCAATCTGGTTTTCAGAAATTTTCTTATTTACTTGGGATGATTTTATTTTCATTCTATAGTTTTGGAACTATTTCAGTTTATCAACTTTAAATGAACCTTAAAATTCTTCTACAATGTTGTTGAATTTCAACAAAATAGGAAAACCAGAGCAAGAAAAATAACTAAGGTAACGAATCATTTAGGAGAAAAAAAAAACAGAAACACAGTTGACAGAAATAATTATTCTGCAGAGAAAAAGGATTTGGTGTACATCCTAAGGGTTCTGTAGTTCTCTTACTCTACTTTGAGAAATCAAAAAGATCTGCAGAATGCAGATGTCTTTGAGTTACAAAAATAACCAGATGTCCTTAATAGTAAAAGCAAATGTTTGCTTCTTAATTCACTCAGAACTATTGCAGTGGATCTCTGGATGAAAAACTGTATTGTTACATGAGCAAAGAAAATTATAGCATGAAAAGATTTATACTAAACACAAGCATATATATAATTTTTTTAAAAGGAAAAAGTGCTTTAATAATCATATAGATTTAAAGGTAAGAGGGATAAATTAAACTTTGCTCACATGATGGGTTAGCTTGCTTTTTAATGTATTTCTATTCCAAATCCTCCTGGTGAGTTTTTATTTATTTTACTGTGTTGTTTAGCTACTTTCTGCATGTCATTGTATTTCAAACAGTGAAAACACACATGAAACTTTTTTCCTGAATGAATAATAGACATATTAGTTCTATTAAGAAAAATAATCTGTAGTAGTATATAAATGCCTCCTTTACAAATCTGTTGAGGTTTTTAAAATATTAAGCCACACTGTCATGTATAAATGTGGTCTGGTTACTGTATTGGTAAGTTAAACAGACTCAAATGTTTAAAAAGTCTATTTGAAAAGGGTAAATATGAAGTTTTTTGTTTTTAAATCAAGGCTTTCGAGTAAAAAAAAACCCTTCAGAGTTTAAATGGACTATTACTTCTGATGTGAAGCATATTAAAACAATTGCAAATTCTTTTATGTATATGGTCATTGCTAAGTTGATAGTCAAGCCTTTGATTAAGAAGTCACAAAGCTGAATGTATTCAGACAGCTGTATAATGTCTTCTATTCCCAAAACAAAGATCTATTTTAACTTTTTTTGATTCTTGTATTTATTGATAGAAAATTGTCCTTTAGCTATGATCTTAATGATGAAATATTAAAATGCTGTATTGTGATATAGTTTGCAATGTGAAAGTTAACAAAAGCAACACTGTTCCTTCATGCCTTTGCCTTGTCACTCTGGTGTAGCTCCACTCTTCCATACTTCTTATCAGGGTATCCAGTGCTTAGTTGAGCTTGTTTATCTTAAAAGAGCAGGAGGCAGGCTTTTAGGGAGTAAGCCACATGTTCCAGTATAACAGGCACCAATGCTGTTTGACTTGAAAAACATTTGATCTCTTACATTAACAGCCCATGTCACAGTAATAGGGACTACGGCCAGGCTGTTGCTCAGTTTTCTATTATTTTAGCTCTGAAATAACTGTTAGTGCTGCTCCAAAATCTCCGTGTTTAAAATTGTATACTGGCTGTCCCCCCAGGACTCGTAAGTAAACAAGGTGATATGTGTGGCCAGAGGGACATATTTTGTTAGCTTTGTTTTAAATAAGACTTTTTCCTAGCTTAAAGATGGTTTTTGTCTGATCCTTAATGGTATGCTGCATGACTTTGCTTATGTAGATTTGCACATCTAGCAATATCTTAATGCAGATTTTTAAGTTTGTTACTAACATGTGTGCTAAGTAAAAATTATGAACTTTTGTAATTTTTCTTGAATAATGAAGGATTTTATTTTCCTGTGAAGCTTTTACCTTCAGATATCCTGCAAAGTTTCCCTTACAGTAGTTGTTGAAAATGGGCACGCAGTAATTTAAAGGGGTATGTTTGTTAGATTTAAATATCACCTAGCCTTATTTTTAAATACTCCATTTTTGGTAATTTCTGTGCCAGGGATAGTTTGATAGTTGGAATCAGGTAGCAGTACTTAAAGATTAGAAAGTAGAATTTGTGAAATTAGGTTGTTTTCTTTTTAAGAGTACCTGTTTATTTTTACAGTGATGTAGAATGGTAGCTTATTATAGTACTGGTAGGATAGCAACAGATAATTTTACTCCTTCCTTTCTCTATTTGTTTTTCAAGAACTCAGTTTGTTTTCCTATTCTGATTTTTTCTGATATGATACAACACTGTCAGGCCACCCAGTGCTTTCTTTGAGTTTAACCTAAAATACTTACATTGGCCAGCACAGGCATAATTGGTTGAAAGGCAGCCATCTGTCTAGGGAGTTCCTCTAAATACTGAATGTGTCATGTGCTTTGACATGACATATCTGTAATATCTCTGAGTACAGAAGGTAGTTTCTCTGTTAGCTGTAGGTATTAAAGCAGTGGTGTGTTTTAAGAATGTGTGCTGTGCAAATTCTGACTTGTGAGGTAATGACAAGTGTTTGCCTGCATAGACAATATATTTTTCCCCGTAAGGTCCCCACACACCTAGTTTCCCTCAAGCTCATCATCTCTGTCAGGTTAATCAATAGGCACCGTATGGCAGAGGGTCAGTAATCAGTGTCATCGTGCCTTTAAATCGTGTTGAAAATTTGCTTAAAGCCTGGGCCAATTAACATCGAGATGATGAATGGATGGGAAGATGGGAAGAGCCTGACGCTCAGGGGCTTTGTGAGGAGGAGATGCTCAGCTGTTGAGCAGCAGACACCAGCGAATAAAATCAGCCATTCATGTGAGCTCAGTCCACCCACTCTTAATGATAATGTCAATCTAGCAAAATATATACACATTGGAGTTGTCACGAGTTCATAAATCAAAGGAGTTTGTCAAAGGCATTCAGATTAACGAGGCAGCAGCAATAACAAGTCAAATTTGCATAGAGAATTGCTTGAATCTCAGTAAATTATGATCCTGTTTTTCATTTGATTATTTGCTAATGTCTCAAGAGGGAGAATGATTATATTAGCATGCAAAATCTACTCCAGAAGTAGAAATCTGAGGTATAGAAGACCAGCACACTATGACAATTAATCAGTTTCTGCATACTAGCATAAATGCACAAGGCCCAGAAATGAACTTCTTTTTTATTATTATTTCTCCTTGCTACTGATCCAAATGGTTCAGCTTGACAGAGACTTTATATTGCTTTAACAGTGTTCTGAATTGTGCCTGCAGGCAAGACATAGTTATGCAGCTATAACCAACCTATCCATCTGCCAACCAGATTGGAATTCTCCTATCCAAGGCTTCCATTAACCCCCACTGACAGCTCCAAACAGGATTAAGAATTTGGAAGCATAAAAAAATAGTTGTTCTTTGCAAATATACACAATCCCTTTGCATTTTGAGAAAGGTTGCATCTGTAGTGTTTTATAATTAGTGTTGGGGGTGGGGGACCTTCTTGGTTTTTGTTGTTTTGGGGTTGGTTTTTTTTGTTTTGTTTTTTAGCATACAGAGTAATGGAAATCTTGTGTGTTTGGTTGTCCCAGAGAGTTCTTTCCTTTATATCTGTGTTCAGATAAAGATATTACTAGAAAATATCACTCTTGACAGCTTTAACTAGTAGATCTTACTGAAGTTTAGCAGTGTAGGGAGGCTTTGATGTGTTTGTGGTTTAATAGAGTATGTCAAATGATAAACGTGCTGTAGGAGCAATGTGCATGAAAACATATCAGAGAATATTATCTTATGAGGACACTTCAGGGCCTCCCTAAAACTGGTCCTTGAATAGGATTCTTCAATGAGCTTCTGTAGTTTAATGACCTAAGTTACCCCCATTGTATCCTAGGAGCATTATATAAAATTTGCTTATACACACATATGTATACACACAGTTTTATTTAGTCACTTTTCATTGAAGAGCTTGATTTTATCCATGTAGGTAAATTAACTTTTAACCTTGTAGGAGAATAATTATTCCTGTTTTTAAAAATTGCAAATCTTATGTATTTGGAGACTATTATTAGCTCCAAGTCATATAGTAAATTAATGGGGAAAATATTAATGTAATTACTAATTTACCATTCAAACCCACAATATGATGTAGCTATTAGAAACTTGTCTCAAGATATTTTTTCTTCACATGATTGTCATTCTACTTAATGAACAGATTATTCTCTTAAAAACAGTATTCAAAATCAGTTATAGTTCACCATACTTTACCTGCTATGTCACGTGTTAGAATTTTCCTCATTACAGAATCCTTTGCATTTGCTCGGTGAAGAATGTGCCATAAGTCGAAAATGTTACTTTCAGTTTTGGAGCCACTTATTTTATCTGTAACACATTCAAACAGGCTAAGGGTTGTGTTGCACCATACAACCTTGAGCAAGATGCTTTCTCAAAGATTATTATTAAGTCATTATGAGTGGCTTGACTTTTCATCACTGTGTAAATTAGTTTAGTTTTTCATTTGATTATGTAATCAACTCTTAATTATCCATGTCATCGAGAGTTGTGTGTTCGAATAGATAACTGAAAACAGTAAATAAGCTACTTACTAGATTGTGGAAATACTGCTTTAACCATGAACCTGCTGTATGCTACCGTCAAAACCTCTGTCCTGCTCATTTATGACACCCAAAACTCTGAAAAGTTAGGAATGCTTTGCTTTTCTGACTTTACAGCAAACTTTTTCCTGTAAAGGACCAGATAATAAACATTTAAGGCTTTGTGGGCCAGAGGACCTCAGTCATGACTGCTCACCTTTGCCATTGTAATATAAAAGCAACTCTTTCAATAAAATTTCATTTATAAAAAAGTACATCAGACCAGAGCTTGGTAAGTCCTGCTCTAAATGATCATACTGGCATTTTTAGTAGTGACCTCCAGTGATGGAGCTGTAGTTGGGCTAACACTTTTAAGTTTCTCTTCTATGAAACCTATTTTTAAAACTAGCTAGACAGTGTGAGTATAGGGTTTAAATTATTTGTTAAGCACTTACCTATATATTATATAATGTCTTATGAGACAGAAGGAGCCACAAAGACTGTGTTTGATAAGCTTTTGATCATATTGGGTAGTTGAAAGCAACATACAAACATTTATGTAATTAAGTGCCAAATTGTGTTAACCAAGATTAAAAAAAACTCAATTTCTAGTAGGTAAGGTAAAATACTTGTATTTTCTTAGAGAAACTGTCATTCAACCTCACCTTTAAAATGGGCAGAACTTCCTTTTTAGTAGTTTAATTTTAGGAATTGTTTTTCTTTTTCTTTTTTTAATTTTGGGGTTACATTTTTGTTCTTTCATGTGTACAGTGTTCCATTCACCTTCCACTGAACCACCTGTGCCTTTGTACCCCCATCTCTTCCCCTTTGTTCCCCCTGGTTCCCTCTGGTAACCATTATGTTCTTTCAATTTAATGATAATGTATTTTGCTTGTGTGTGTTTTGTTATTTATACTCCATAGATGAGTGAAACCATCTAATATCTGTTGTTTGCTTTTTTTTTTTTGAGACTAGGTCTCGCTATTTTTGCCCGTGGAACCGCAGGCTTTTGTTGCCCAGGGTACCACAGACTCAAGCAATCCCCAGCCTCAGCTTCCCAGTAGCTGGGATTACAGGCGCACACCACCACACCCAGGTATTTTTTTGGAACTAGGTCTCGCTACGGGCCCCAAGTGGAACTCGAACCGCAATCCCTAGCCCCAGCCGCTTCATAGGCTGAAGCTTACAGGCACGAGCCATTGTGCCCAGGCCCTGTTGTTTGCTTTTTGGTTTATTTCACTTATGATAATCACCTTGAGGCCCATCAATTTTGTCTTAAATACCACTACTTCATTTTTCACAGTTGTCCAATATTCCATTGAATATGTATTTCACAATTTCTTTATACATTTGTCTGTTGAAGGGCACTTAGGTTGGCTCCATGACTTGACAGTTGTGTACAGTGCCACTATGTACATAGATGTAAATAAATCTTTTCATATAGTTTTCATGTTGTTTGTATAAATAACTAATAAAGGTATTGCTGGATCAAGTGAAATTTCCAATTTTATTTTCTCAAGAAATCCCCATACCATTTTCCACAGGAAATGCACCAACTTCCAAATTCCCACTAGTAGGAGATGAATGTTCCTTTTTCACTACAACCTGACCAACATTTGATTCCTTTCTTTTTGATATGGGCTGTTCTTCTAGGGCTTAAGTGGTATCTCAGTATGGTTTTGATTTACATTTCTCTAATAATAAGTGATATTGAACGATTTTTTCATATGTGTGTAGGCCATCTGAATGCCTTCTTTAGAAAAAAAAAATGCCTTTTAAAGTCCTTTACCCATTTTTTGATTGTAGTATGTTTTTTTTTTGTTGTTGTTGGATTGTATATGAAATTTATAAATTCTAGAGATTAACCTATTGTCAGATGCATGATATGCAAATATTTTTTTCCCATTCTGTAGGTTCCCTTTTTGTTTTTGTGAGGGTTTCTCTTGAGATACAAAAACTTTTTAGTTTGATGTCCCACTTTTGTTTTCCTTGTTGCTTTTGTTTTCCTTGTCTTTGGGTTTGACTCTCCAAATACATCTTGTGGTAGATGTCCTGTAATGTGTCCCCTATGTTTTCTTTCAAATAATTTATGGTTTTGGTTCTTAGATCCAGATTTTTTAAATATCTGTGTTTGGAGCTAACTATGGATCTTGTTTCATTATTTTTGCAAGTCACAATTCATTTCCCAACACCATTTATTAATCTTTTTTTCTCCTCCACTGAATGACTATATCTCCTTTGTCAAAGATTAACTGTCTATATTTGTACGGGTTTATTTCTGGACTTTCTATTCCATTAGTCTGAGTTTCTACTTTTGTTCCAGTACTATACTGTTCCCATCACAGTTGCTGGCAATAGAGTTTGAAGTCAGGAAGCATGACACCTCTGAGGAATGGGCAGAACTTGAATAGGTTAAATAATTTTCTTATGGTTTTAGTTGTTGAGTGAACTAGACTAGAGTTAAGGGTCTTCCTACCCTTTAAAGGTCCCAGTCACATTTTTATGAGACTAGAATGAACCTTCCTTAACTAGGGCAGAAAATGTATGTTGAGGGAAATAAATTCTGAAAGGTCTTAAAAATGAGGCTCAAAACTTCTTATTTAATTTCATGAAAATTAAAAACTACTGAAAGCTTTTTTGGGAAAAGACCATTGTGGTAGTAGTGGTGCTTTAAAAAATGTTAATCTGGGAACAGTGTTTAATACAACAAACATTTAAAGCTCACATCATGTTCTCATGTTTTTTGCTGCGCAGCTGGAAAATGAAGATGAAGAAGAACTGACCCTGCCAGGAAGGAACTTAGAGTGTAGGATGGAGGTGGACATACTATTTATATAGAGTAATAATACAGAGATATAACAATAAGCTCAAAATAGAAATGAAGTTGTAATTCAGAGTAGTTAATTCCAAACTGGGTATATGTGAGACCAGAATGAGGAGCTGGAGAGGATAATTCTATCTTCTTAGAGAAGGAATCATTTTAGTTAACTCTTGAATCAGGATTTTAGTACATGAGGAGAGTGGGAAAGAAGGCTATTTACACATTGCAGGAGTAGAATTAGCAAAATCACGGGAATAACAGTACTTTTTTTATTTTGAAGAATGATAAATTTCATGTAAATGGTATGAGAGACTTTGTTGGAAAGTTAAGGTAACCAGATTGTAAATGCCATACTAAGAAGTTCAGATACATTATGTAGGTGACTGAGAGTTATAAAATGTTTTAGAGCTGGGGTGTAACCTCTTTTCAGAACCATGGTTCAGACAGCAATGTATGAAATGGTTCAGATATGATTTAGGCAAGGATGTCCGAAGGTTATCTTAAAGTAATAACACTGGTAGTTTAGAATTAGTGGAAAACTGGGACTAGAGCAAATGATTTAAAGAAAAAATTGAAGACATAAAATTGACTAGAAAGAAGAAAAAGAGGGGTGGAATTAAAACAGGGTATAAAGAGACTTTCTGTCTTTATTTAACTGTTTACCCCTATCTGCTTGCTTCTTTTTCTAAAGCAGGCTACAAGCAGTTCCTTTGCAATTACCTTTAACCTTAACTGGATACAGCTATCTGCCTGCTTCTCGCTCTACCAAGCAGGCTACACACTCTTTGTTAGCATTTTCACTGATCACCTTTACCATTGATATGCAAAAGCCAGCCAGTTGCTCTCTGCTTTCAGCTCCAAAAACTGCAGAAAAGAAAAACTTTAATACACAGTTTAAACTTTCCACTTGTGGGTTCTTACCACCATCCCCAGCCTTCTCAACCAAAATACCAAACCAATGCAAGACTATCAGTGCAGACTAATTTATTTTTAACAAAGTAATTTTTAATTATCCTAATAACTATAAAAGAAACATGTAAGACTCAAAATACTTCAACATTGTCCAAACCCTTTCTCAGTTTTGTCCAAAGTCTTTCCCCAGATTGCCCCAAAATCCTCAGTCTCTCAGTCCTAGTCGTCTCACCAATGTCCAGTCAGAGTCCATCTCCAAACACTTGAAGGCATGTTCTTTTGACTGCTCCTCCTGTTCTTCCACGCTGCCTTCTCCTTGTCACCTTTAGGTAGCAAGAACTCCATGGTGCTGAACCAAAAGTTCACTTTCAGACACAAATCAAACTCAGCAAAGCAAACTCCAACACAGAGTTCAAATCTGCAAACTCCTTAACTGCATTCAGCACACATGCTGCCAG
>PVHY01017685.1:0-30953 GCA_004024945.1 Uropsilus gracilis
TAAGTCCCCCCCCCCCCGCCATGTTTCCAATAGGAGGATGTCACTGAGTTTTTCCATTTTAAAGGAAAGGTCTTGTGCAATTTGATTTTCACCAGGCCTTAAAATGGGTAATCAGATTTGATTATGGAGCAGATATGCCTAGGATGAAGTTCACTGCTGAGGCTTCTCCTTTATGTTTTTCTGTGTACTTAAATCTCAGCAAACCTTTGGAGAGTAAGAACCAAGTATGATCTAGCCTTAAGTACTGTCCCTGGTGGAGTACTATTAGCCCATAGTAAGTACTGCATGAGTCTTTGTTGGATGAATCAATGTCCTGTGCTATTGTTTTATTGGAAATACTAATCTCAAGATTCCTCCTGGTAGCATGCTGGTCCTAAGTTTGTTGCTCAGTGATGGATTGCTATGTGGCTTTCACCCTCATGTCTCTGTAGTTTCTTAGAGTCCTAGAAAGGGATAGGATACAGAAGTAACCTTGGAGGTTACCTTGATCATATAGACCTCTGTGCTCAGCAGACATGGCCGACTCCTTGATCTACTTGTTAAGTATTGAATAAACCCAATAGTATCCTTGTGTTCTTTGCTAGAGTGATTGAAATTGCTTGATCCCATTCATACCAGTGGTCAGGCTGAGGTTCAGCTTCACTGGGAAATGAAACCAATGTCACTCTCATCCAGTCAGTTGAGTGTTATATGACAATTCTTTGTTCCTTTGTTTTGAAATGCATTTTCTTTTTTTGATTGAGGTAGCATTTATCTAAAACACTATGTCATTTAGGGGTACAGTTTCACACCTCTTCAGATGTATGTTACCACACCTACCACCCAAATCTCCATCATCCTCCACCATTGTAATCCCTTGCCCCTTTGTTCTCACCTTCCCCTCCCCCTCTGGTTGCTTCAGTTCTTCAGTCAGATTTCTAGGATTTGTCTTGGTTTTAGTTTATCTGGTCCTGGTGAAGAAATGTAAGTTAAGAATAATTGTCTCAGACAGACTAGTGCATGTAGCCCCATTAATGGAGCTTACAGAAAGAAAATCTTTTTCTTGAAATTTTGTTTGATCTTAAAAGCACAATCAAGTCCACATTGTAAACCATACCTTGTTTGTTGTAGTAAGATAAGATGAAACAAAGTCAATAGAGCAAAATTTCCCTCTCACCTTTGGTTGATACTAGATTTAGTATAATTTCTGGAAAAGTAGCCCGAGTTGAAAGAACTGATGTAGAATATAAACATCAGAACCCACTTCATGCTTTGCATTGACTTGGGTTACCAGTATTTCGAAAATGTAGACTCAGTGTCCTCTGCAAAACCACATGGGGGGATCCACTATGTCCTACCTAGTATGGCATGATGCCACAGTTTTAGGCCAGGGTAAGCAGTTTTTCACCAAGACATAACATCCTGTGTCATAGGATGGCTAATTTTTTTGTGTTGAATTGACTAAATCAATCTAGACACTTGACCAAACATTATTTAAAATATTTCCATGATGTTTTATAGACGAGATTAGCATCTAACTAGTAGATATTAAATGAAGTCAATTACTGAAATAATGTGCATGGGTGGGCTTGATCCAATCAGTTGAAGGCCTTAGTACAAAACAAAACAAAACAAAAAACCCTGATCTGATCAGGATGGTTAACAGGTGTTAGCGAAGTGGGAAAACCCCAGGGTACACAATAATGCAATAGTGTAATATAAATATAAATACACATCTATATGCAAATTAAAAAAATTTAAATTAAAAAAAACAACAACCATCACAGAGATAGTTAACATTCTCTGTGGATATCTCTTCTATCCTATTCCCCATTATACATTCCCAGAAATAATAATTAGTACACTGGATTTGATGTTTGCCATTCCAATGGTATTTGAAACTTTTAAATCACACATCAGTAAATAATATATTACTTTGCATGGTTATAATTTCATAATTATGGTATTGTAATATGTATACCTATCTATGTAACTTGCTTTCTTCCCACAAAAAAATTTCAAAAATAATTTAAAAAAATCTCCTAAGTTACTGGAGAACATCTCCATTTGTTACTTCTATTATTGTATCCAAATACCAAATTGTCTTAAAGTTTTAAAACTTGTAATATTTGTCATATTTATATCTTGTTGTACCCTAATTTGCATACTGATATCTTGTTGTATCTTAATTTTCTTTTATTTATATGTTCTAAGCCTGAAATAAACTGTATAGTTTAAAAAAACCAAACCAAAACAAAACCCTGATCTGAGAGGGTTGGGAAAGGGGACAAGAGGCAAATATGACAGCTGACTACCTTCTGTTACAAAGTATAATTCTTCCCTTGCTCCAGCCTTTCAGCGTACCCTGAGATTTTTGGACTGGTCCATCATAATTGAGAAAAAGTCAATTACATATTACTCTCTCTCTTTCTTTTTTTTCTCTCTACATAACCTATTGTTTCTATTCCTCTTGAGAACTCTGATTCATATAAATCATGTAATGGACTGAAAGAATGACAGATTTAATGGTCTTCAGTCAAGAAAATAGTCATTAAGTTTTTTCAGAGATGAAAAATGACAGGCAGTGCTATTCATTCCTAATGCTGAAATTTTCAACATATATTTGTGAACTAAGTCCCAAGCCTCTTCACCTCCCCTACGAGTAGCTTTGTCAGACCTTCAAACCACATTTTCATTGCAGCAATTTCATTATAGGTGGTCTGACACAGCTTTACCTTGGATTACATGTTTGTCAGAAGCTGTTCTAGACAATCTACTAAGAAAGCTGATGTTTGAACACTGAATTTATTTTAAAAAGCTTTTTCTTTTTATAAGCATGCACTTTAGGAGGAAAAAACTAACAATTCAGTCCTGAGTGCTCCAATTCTGATCTAACCCAGTGAGCGTGATAACCATGGTGGTTTACCTGAGACCAGGGTATCCTGGGATATGGGACTTTAGGTGTCCAAACCTAGTAAGTGTCATGCAGACTGAGATTATAATCAGTCACTTTTTAAAGAAAAATATTATTTATTTTATTTTACGTTGCTGTCTACCCTGAGGTTCTCCCACCACCTTGTCATCCGTGAACCCTCATCTTAATCTTTTGTACCTGTCTCACTGCTGATTTCCCACCCTCCTTGCTCTATGCTTCAGTTCTGCTGACAGTTTTAATTTTTTCTTGTCTATTTGTTTGTCTTGCACATATCCTGTATATAAATGAGACCATCCAGTATTTCTCTTTTTCTTTCTGGTTTATTTCTGCTAGCATGATTCCTTCTAGCTCCATCCATGTTGCTGCAAATGCCATAAGTTTGTCTTTTTTGGTTGATAAACAATATTCTACTGTGTACAAGCATAGTGGGGGAGGTACCCTGACAGAGAGAAATTTACTTGTCAATGTCTTTTTGAAAGCAACTTCCTCTCAGCTTCAGAGCTCCTCCCATGAAATGAGCCTTTTGTCAAAAAGACAGTTTTGGGGTGCACAGGTTAGTCTGCAATGAGTCTCCAATGCAGTCATATTTACCTTTTTGGTCATCCCTTGGTTACTTCATTGTAAGAAGCTGAGGGGGCAGCTGCTGCCTTCATAAGAGAACAGTGCAAATTGGACTGTTCTGGTTGGATTCATTCCTCAAATCCCCCCCCCTTTTTTTTTTGATTTGATGCACCATTACTAATGACTCACCTTTTCTCTGTGACTGAGTAACAGGAAATGGACAGGACCATGTTGTTAAATCAAGTGATATAACTATGTGTTCCTGCAATGTGGAGAAATCAGACCTGCCTGCCACTGCCTCAGATGGACCAGCACCAGCCCAGTGCCCACATCTCCATCCTTCCTCTCCAGGATGTTTCACCAAAAGCAATAATTGTGCTCAGATCTCTGGTGCCAAGAGAATCAGATTACCTGCTCTCAGGGAGCACATTGACATCATTAACTCTGGTCTCTCAAAAACAGAGTCTACTCTCCAACATGGAAAGGTAGGGTCCTGTACATTTCATCTGTGTCCAGCAAGATAGCACTATTTGAAGGCAAGTATTTCAGTGTTTTCCCCCCTGAAAAGGGAAATGTGAGACATACTTAGGGATCCAGGGGAAGCACTCAGGGTCATTCTCAAGGACAGTGGCCTTTGCTGCCCTATTTTCTTCAAGGTCAGGAATGAGATGGGGCAAACTATCTTTTGAACTAGGACTCAAAAATAGGTAAGTTTGTGGCTATGATTTATGTAGCAAAAGTGTGTATATGAGTGGGTTTAATTTACAGGGCTAAAGACTACAGGGGCCATAAAAGACTAACAATTCTGGCTGTGAGTCTCCATAACAAGGATCTCAAATAGTCATGATTGTACCGCTTACCAATGGAATTAATTGATTCCAATTAAACAAGACTCCAAAGGTCTTGTTTACACGTCTTTATATCCCCCTCAGCTCCTCACCCAGTGCTCTGTACAAGGGGATGATCAATAACAAGGGCTGATGTATTGCCAGCAGCTTTAATCTGTACAATTAATGAAAAGAAATGCAAAGTCTGTTGTCATGCTTCCTTTGTGTATGTACCCGAGAGAATGAGCCTTAGTACGATATCAATATTCTGGAAATACATTTCAACAAACTCTAAAGTTCTGTCCCCATGAAACCTGTTCTCTTATATACATAAAAGCAGAGAAAAGATTTCTTTAATTTGTAAAATGTGAATAGAAAATTCTTTTTTTAAGAGGGTGAATACGGTAGTTCAGGAGATAATAAGAGGTAGAAATAGAACTCTACAAGAGTCTGTGGGCAGTGACCAGCAGGATTTGGGAGGAATGGAGAAGTTTAATGATTCCAAGGTTTCCAGCAAAGACATTAGCTAGTGCATCAGGGGAGTGAGGGGCTGGGAGGAAGTTTGGGAAATGTAGAAATGTATTTACCAGGTTTCAAACACTGGAGAAGATTCTATGTGTTTAAGCTGAATCTTGATTGTTAGAATACTATTTTTAAATAATGAATATAATAAATAAAAACTATACTATTATACATATATACCATGAGTGTGATATATCTTATAATTATAGGTTATTTTAGAATGTACACAAACATGGATTCTACCTTATTGATTCACCATCTTCTATGAGCACAAGTTCTGGGAGAATCATTGAGTTTGATGCTTGGCAGTCATTGTATACAAAGGTTGAAAACTTAGTGACAGAATTCTTGCCATTAGGATTTTGGACTCTGGGGAAATGGAAGTTTCCTAGGATGTAAAAGCATCGAAATGTATGAATGTTTGGTAGTTCCTGGAATTGAACTGGACATAAATCAGATATTCCCTTTATTTCTGCAGTCACCTTATGGTGCCAAGCTTCAGTTGGCATGTTGCATGCTCATTGGTATTGTTATTGGGAGGAGGCAGTAAGCAGTACCAGTGCACTCAGGAACTCAAAAAAGTGTTGGTCTAGAGTAAGAAGTCGCCTGTAGAATTGCATCCTCTGAAGTAGCTGGGGCTCTGCTCTGTCCTAATGCCTTTTCTTCACTGTAATTTTCTTGTTTCTCCACCCAGTGACATCCACTTTCTTTGCTGTCTACTTTCTCACCTTTTTCTGGAGCCAAGCACACTAAGAAAATTAAAGAGTCCTGGAAGATGAAGAGAGTGCTGAGAAATTCTCTTCTTTCTGTTCTCAGACAATATTGTCTAAGGAAATTGATACTCATTTCATGGACATTTATTTATGTATATACTTGTGTGCCATTTGATCAGATACTGCTGAAGCGTATGGTAGTTCTATCTTTAATTTATTGAGGAAACTCCACACTTTCAGCCTAGCCACTGCGTGGATTTATATTCCCACCAAAAATGCAGAAAGATTTCCTTTATCTGCATTCTTACCAGATGTCTTATTTCTTGTTTCAATAATAACCATTCTCACAGGTGTGTGGTAGTATTTCATGGTGCTTTTCATTTGCATTTCCCAGATGACTAATCAATAATCAGCATCTTTTGATGTGCCCATTGACTTTCTGTAGGTATTCATTAAGCAACAGTGTCTTTTCAATGTCCTCTTCTACACTCCAATTGTGTTTCCTCGCTGGCATGGATTCCTCCTTTCTCTCTTAGGATGTTGTAGCTAATCAGTAAACTTAGAAATCATTCAGAGAGCAAATGTATAACAAGTAACAGACGTAAGTTTTATTTTAATAGTTCCATGAACCCAAGTATAACTTTGTACTTCTAGGTTCACATCTGAGTTCATTTAACTCAAATATTCATTGTACCTGCTCTAAGCACATGGCCCATTTGAGAACATGACACTTAAAGGTCTTTTCTTTTTATCCATTTCTTGAATAGATGATTGTTTCCCCCACTTTTTACTCTTCAAATAGAACATATTTATTTGCATGAAATCCTTTTGCTTTACTGTGGGACATACCGCCTGTCACCCTCAAGAAAAAAATTTTAGTGGCACATCTCTGAAAACATAACATTGTTTTCTCCTTAAATAATTTTATGACCAAAATACATATTTTCTTGAATTAATACTAAAATATGTACTTGACAGTGTACGTTATGTGTTTGAATATCAAAATTTAACTTGTACATTTTTATTTAATTTTCAAATTGTTATTTAACCTTTAATATTTATTTAGTCTTCAAAAATATCCTGCAACTACATGCTTTGTTTACATAGCATGGAACAGTAGCTAAGAGAGTTGGAGGAACTCATCTCATTGGCTAATTCTCATTGCTTGACCTTGTTTTTGGTCTGATCTTAAAACAAATCACTCCTCCATCATGCCATTTTGCCAGGTTGACAATGGCCATGATTATTTAAGGAGAACAATTAGAAATATTGGAGCTGCTCCATATTTTGGGTTCTGGGCTATGCATCATGAACTGATTAATAATGGGATGTATTTTGAGAAGTGTGTTTCTAGGTGATTTCATCATTGAGAGACTGCCACAAAGTGAACTATGCCCACCTCGAAGGTCAACCTACTGCACACCTGGGTCTGTTGGATACACTACTGTGTTTACTGTCCATGGTTGATTGAAAGGGAAGGAGGATACATCTTGGATGATATAGTTGCATGTTTAAAACTGGCTGGTTCAGGTTGGGAGGGTTTGGTAAAAGCTGAAGAGAAAAAAGTGAAGAGCTCTGGACATATACAATTGTTGGTAAATTGGCAAGAAAAACTTTCAAAATTGTTAAATCATTTCATCTATGTTTCTGAATGTAGGACTTGGTAAGAGGGGCATCATTCTAAGAATGAAGTTTTCATTTTTGTGTAGTTGTTTTTGTGTTACTGCCCTTGACAACAGCATGATCTAGTGGTCCATGTCTAGCTTTCAGAGAGATCTTTTAAACACGAAGCCACTGCTGCTCATTTCTTCTTGACCATTTTCAGTTAAACAACAGAAAGTTGAAAATCTATAATGCATGCAATTTGAAAATCTATAATGCATGCAATTTGAAAATCTATAATCATTTTGCAAAATGAAGGTGCAAAATAAATGGATCTTTAAGAAAACATAGGTGTGAATGCATGTTAATAGTTTTAGTTTTTGTTATATCTAGACTTTTCAAATATAGTCCCTGTAAATAAATGATAGAAGTCAACTTCCATTTTCTGTCAGTCCTCTGCTTTCCCTCTTAGGTGCCGACAATTCGTCCAAGAGAGACTGAAATTGGTCAGGATGTTAAATTCTCTCCACCTGGAAAATTTCATTCTGTTATACTATTGTTTTCCTCTCCCAGTTGTCATTTTCTGCAATTTAGTAAAAAAAATGTTAGTACCATTAGGAGGCTGAGATAATTCCACAGTGCATACTAATTTATGCTGGTCTGTCTGCAGTGTGTTTTCAAATGCCAAACCCAGCTCATTTCGTTTGTGAATCTTTAGAAAACACTATTTATAACACGAGTTTTCACCCCACTGGAGACACTTTCTATAAGTGATAATGAACCTTGCTGTGTTTGCACAAGAGGGGATGTCTCAGTGAATCACAGCTTTCCTTTACGTTATCGAGTCAGGCTGGGATACCTGCAACTGGGACAGAGAAGGAAAAACAGTTTGCAGATGTCTGATAACTAAATGTGGAGACTTCTTCAGTGTTGTTTTCTCTCCCTAGAATGAATCACTTGTCAGAGGAAATTATGTTGATAACTTTCATGCAGTTACATTGATAACAACACTCCCAGTCACTGGGTGCATTTATTTGTCGTGGTGCTAGTCCACTTTCCTGCTGCTTCTTAATATCCATCTGGGCAATAACAATTTCGATCATTGCACAGAGACATCAGGGAGGCCTCTTTCATGTCTGGAAACTGACACCTTTATTTTCCTATTTTCCATTTCAATTCTCATCCTGACATGCTGGCTGCAGTGTCTCATCACAGTTTGTGATAAATAATTCTTCATTGATTCCATGTGGTTTACCTGATGGGTCAGGAGGCATGCAAGTAGAAGTTATCACTGCTAATGATTGCTAGAATGATAGCTATCTACTTTGGAAGACAAAGGCAGGGTATACAGTAGCAGGTTCAGTCCACATGCAAGTTAATAATATTAATTTTCTAAATGAATAAACAGTCAATTCAATAAAACAATCCATGAATTTTGAATTTTGCATCAAACTGAATGTATGTATTATAGAATCTGCAATGAATTAAATTGAATGCAAGTCATTCAGCTTACTCTTGATGAGAAGCCCAAATACTTTCCCCTCCAATGATGTCTTTATCATTTTGGTTTTATGCACAAATCCAAATAACAGTTACTTTGATAGCTGTAATCTCAACTAACAGCTTGACAATGAAACCCTGTATTTCCAGTTGTACTTTTCATAAATCTATTATCAATATTCAGCAAGTAACTGTAAGTGTACAAACTGTTCTATCCATAATATTCCTAGACAAAGTTAAACTTCAGTCCTCCTTCCCAAGGCCTCCCCATATCACCTGTGATGCAGGATGACCAATATATTAAAAATGATATTTTAGATTCTCAGCTTATTTGAAATACCTTATAAGAAGCAATGTTGTTTGGGAAAATTGAACATCATTTCTGGAAAGGGTAAAAAGATTTTTGTTTTTTAATGTTGTGGAGTAAGAGTCTTTGTGGGAAAAAGTCATCAGAGTTTAGCATGTACCTGGTAAACAAACACAGGGGGCTAAAACCAAACTATATATTGGGACTATATAGAAAATAACTCACAAATGGAGATCATTTAAATTCTGGAAGATGTTTTGTCATAAAGTCACAGGGCAGTGCTCTGGAAGTGGAGAAGGCTGGAGGGGTAGACAAAGACACATGTCCAAGGGTTCAGTTTCCAAATGCAATCAAAAAGGACTCTGATCATTTGATTAAGCAACCAAGGTAAAGTTTATATTCATATATTAATCACAAAATAGTTGAATAAGGTTAAGGAACAACATGAAACTGTTGGTTGTTAAAATTAAAAAGTAACTATTAAACCACTCATTATTAATGAATATGTTGTAGGTCCTAATTATGTGATTTTTAAATCGTCATTAAGGCAGTCACCTTGATTTTTATTTTTTAGGTAACTACATGTCCCCAAGACACAAAAACTGAACTTCTGGAGTCCTCTGAGCTCCAAACTTGTCCTCTGAAGTACAAACATGGAGGTTTTAGGTCAACTTCCATAGCATTCTGGAGTCCATCACGTGTTGTCTCTTCATGGGCCAGAGGAAGAGTTAGGAGGAAAAGCCTCCAAGATCACTTTACCAGATGGCCCTGCCATTATTGGGAGAAGTTCCAGGTTTTCTATGATCACCTTAAAAATTATCTGCACTTTGGCTTTTTTTCCATAGAGATGCTACTACAAACCCATCAAATGTGCTCATTTTACTAATGTATTACATGTCTTTGGTCACAGCCAGGAACTGAATACATCTCCCTTCCTGCTTTTACTCCCTTCTCCATCTGGGCAAATTAATTAACTGCTCTCCTTGATTCTGTTTTGTCTCTCTCCAGGCCATGCTTTCATTCTAGCTCATCTTCCTCCCATTTGAATAGTAAGTCTCATTTGGCTTAAAAATTTTATTTATAATTCCTTATCACTCCAAGTACAGAGGTCAGGGCATCTAAAGTGGGAAGGAGTGGGCCAAGGTTGATCATCTCATTTAATTGGGTGGATTATTGTCTGACACACAAAATAACACTACCTCCCTCCTGTTGTTATAATGGGCTGCATGAGGCTAATTGGAATTGTTTTCATTCCACAAACTGTAGTTTATTCATGTCCTGGTCCAAAATATGCCTGTCACATAAAAAAAAAATCAAACACAAAAACAAACCAAAAAATCCATGAATGCCTCTCATGAGGGAATATCATGTTGTTTTCCAAGTTCAAAAGTCAGGTCACAGTCAACCTATTGTTAATACTTAGCACCAAATTTACAACATTCTGTTCTCACTGAGCAAATCTTCGTAAAAAGTAAAGCACACATTAAGTGCAATGACTGAGCAGCAACCACGTCCTCATCTTTGTTACCAGTCATATATTCAGTGCTTGGGGGTCACTGTTATTCCTCCACATTTAGTGATGTATTTTATCCTTGCAACTACACTCTACTGTGAATTCACAATCACCCATTTAGCAGATGTGCTCCCAGGACTATCATATGAAAACACCACGGGCTTGGGAGCTGAAACAGCAGAATTTTAATTTTCATCCTTCTGGAGACTGAGAATTCAAGATCAAAGTGTCAGCTAGGTCAGTTGACAGCTGCCTTCTCCCTCTGTCTGCCCATATTCTTCCCTCAATCCATGTTAGACTTATTGAACTGACACTCACTTTAGTGACCTTTAGAGACAGCATCTCTCCAGTTTGATTAATTCTGAGAAATGTGGATTTTGGGGGCACTCAATTCAGCCCCTAATAACAGCAGAGGAAACTGGGGCACATAGAGAGCTCTAGTGTGATTGTAAGTAGTCGCTCTCTGGGGCTGTGCTCCATTCATGCTGCCCTGTGCTGGGTGAAATGGAATGAGGAGATGAGCACTTTCAGATTCCATATATTTATCTTTATCTATTTAGATTTCGATAAATTGGTATTAATTAAAATCTTCAGGAAATTAGATATTTCAGTTCATTTTGTTCTAGTTTATTAAGTATTAACATATTTTAAGTTTCATACTTTGTTTAAAAATCTAGGTTGCATGCCTCTTCCTTTTTCACATAGACTTGTGACAACAACTAAATCTTATTTTGTAGTTCAAGACTTTGATTAGTGAACAAGGTGGGCTTTTCCCTGAATATTGCTTTGAATTGTATGTGTAGTGACATTGTTGCAGAAGGTGTGAGCAAATAAGTCCACCCAAGGACATAACATTGACTTGTTCTGACCTCTGTCCCATAGGATACATGTATGTGTGTGACCTCGCGTGGTTAATTGAGCCTAGGTTAATCTTAATTTGAGAATTTCAGGCCACTGAAAGTAGAGATTCTGCTGAGATTTAGTCCTATGAATTCTTACAGATTTTTCTTGATGACCTTTTCTTTGACCAACCAAAACTTGCCCACACACTTAGGAAATAACCAATTTTTCTGTAGCCATGAAAATGGGCTTTAAAACTGCTTATAAAACAAATAGAATTCTATAAGCATAGAGCCATCAGACCTAGTTTTAAATCTGTTCAATCAAGCAACAGCACATGCCTGGGAACATCTTTTGAAAGCCAACCAGTCAGCATCAGTCTTTTGCTCCGGGAATCAGCCAACAGGGGACAGAGTCACTGCAATAAATAGACTCTGGATGTGAACTCTTCCACAAGTTTGACCTGAATAAATATGCTTTTGGAATTGATGTTACCCTACTCCTACCTCTGAAAGCCAACACTTAATGTCTACCTTTCCAGATGTGGTCTACAAGATACAAGTACCTTCTCTTCTCAGAGGCCCAGAGTCTACCTGGCATTCATTCTCCCTTAGTTAAGGAAGTAATCAATTCAGCTTGTGTTTGTTGTTTAAGACATACAGTCATGCTCTCATCTTTTGACACTTTATTGCTTCCTAATTACACTAAGTTATTGACTTCTCTCCTGCCCATCTGGTTCTTTTTTACATCCCTTTTTGGTAGACCATGTGGAACAAATGACAGCTTGACCTTCTCAACTCCTTTTTCCAACTGTCTTCTTTCTTCATTGATTGTCTTGAGCATATGGCATCAGCAAAGGACTTATCTTCCTGGTGGCAAGACAGAAGATGATGGCTCTAGCATCCAGTTTCTGCAGTATGACAGTTCAGGTGTTCAGAGACCTCTTCCACTAAGCACAGTACGGAAATGCAACCCCTCACACCTTTCCTGGTACACAGTTGGGTTGGGAGAAAGTAAGAATTCATCAGAGTTTCTCACAGAAGTGAAATTGGATTGAAATGGGTGAAGCTGCCAACTAACAAGCCATATTTAAAATGGAGCTTCTACTCAGGTTCTCTCAGGTCCATACCACCTTAGCGTAGCAGTTGCCAGTCAAAATGTAATTTAACAGGATTTAATTAACAAGGAAGTTAATAGGGAAAACAAAAAGTCCTCAAATCCACAAGTGGCAAATTATCTCACCTCAAGTACCATTTAGTCCAAAAGTCCCAAACACATGTCCAACATGGTGCCCTTCCAAACCTGTAGGCACCCTGCACTGTCCAGGCCTTCTCCGCCATCTTCTCAGCTTCTTCTCTCTCCAGTGATCTGAGCTGCTCCACTTCTCCAAGAATCTTCAAACTTCTCAACAAATGCTGATGCAAAATCAGCTTTCCAAGTATGCCAGCTTGCTGCGGCTCCACATGTTTCCTTTACCTTCCTTTCAGGCACTCCTTCGGCAGTGTCTGACCACATTCACTAAGCCTGCCCTCAGCAGCCCCTGGTCACCCTAGCCTGACTTTATGGCATTCAACTCCACACCAATTACATCTCTGTCGGCCACAATCCCACCCTGATTCCTTGCCATCACCAGCTTACTCTTCTAGGGGGCTTCCCCTGGCCAGGCCATGTTCTCTCAGTCCACCATTCTTATCTCTCCTTTTTCCTCTCCCTTTCATCTCCCATCTTCCCACTTCCCATTTTCTCTCTCGGTGCTTTGAAACTCCACCCACCAGGGCATTTTAGCTCCCATATAATTTTTAACTGCATCACTACCCTGTATCAGAAGTACATATTTAACAGAGCAAATAGTGCTGTAGCTGGTTTTGTTTTGGGTATAGTGTGTAAAACTTTGTGCCTATTTCCTGTGTTTAAATAGGACAGACACATAGGGACAGGGGAAAAAGCCTGAGCCCTAAACAGGAAAAGGGGGTTAAATCAGAGCTCCTGTATCAATCTAGCATTCCCAGTGGACAAGAAAAACTTGTGCTGCAGATAAAGATCTAGGGACAGATATGGGGTGATGTCTGCCTCCATCCTGGCTTTCAGTAACTTGGAGAAAATTCCTACTTACCATTTCTCTCCACAGGCCTGTAATCACAAGGATTTGGAACTAAATTCCTCTTGCCTTCTTGTTTATAAAATATTTAAGATAGTGCCCCCAGTAGGTTGGTAGACACGCAAATCCTCCCTAGAGAAACAATTTAAATTATGGCCTCAGAGAATTTCCATAGATAAACTTCCAAGAACAAGAGGTCATACATAATTTTAAAAACAGAAGCAAAATCAAGTCATCCTAAGCAAAAATCAGTAGTAAAATTTAAGCACAGAATTAGCTGGGCATGGTGGTGCATGCCATGCCTGTAAGTGACAGCTTAGTAAGCCATGGCAGGGACCAGGGATCACAATTGGAGTCCTACTTGGACAACGTAGCGAGACCTATTTCCAAAAAAAATAGCTAGGCGTAGTGGTGCATGCTTGTAATCCCAGCTACCTGGGAAGCTGAGGCTGGGGATTGCTTGAGTCCATGGTACCCCAGGCAACATGAGCCTGCAGTTCCACAGGCAAAAACAGTGAGACCTAGGCTCAACAACAACAACAACAACAACAACAAAAGCACAGAATTAGATTTGTTGTCACTAGATATGAAAAGGACCAAAATAGCAAATGAAGCAGATGTTACTTATGTTTTAATGAAAGAATCGAAGTATGTTGAAGACACAGAGACCAACATTACAAGGTGGATTGAAAAGGTCAAATAGAAAATCATGATATGAAAAATACCATGACCAGAAGGCAAGGATATCCCACAGAGGGGAGATACTGAGACTGCCTCTCCACGTGAATCAGCTGGGTTTCCAAAAGATGTTTTTCTATTTGTCCCCAGTGATGTGATGTAGGGACTCAGGGAAGCTGCTGTAAGACCAGTCCCAAAGCTTCTTTTATGCTGCTAGGCAAAATCAATGGCCTCAAGTCCATAGATGTCTGTGATTTGGGTTTATTGTCAGGAAGTTGTTCTCCTTATCCCTCCATAGGATAAGTGGTCACAGATACACAGGTCAACAAATGTGGCCTGCAACTGGTCAGCAAGCTTGGAGCAGTCTAGGTCTGTTGTAAAGAAAGTGATGAGTCTCTAAGGATCCCGTAACCCACACTTGGAATAGAGGTCACCAGAATAATGACTTGACCCTATTCCTACAATTAAAACTTACCCTACAATTAAAAACCATGCCTATGGTCTTTTGAGAACAGATGGAAAATTGCATACTCTATTCATTGACAAATGCACCTCTTCTTCTTTCACTCTATTGCTTTTGTTTTAATGTTGATCTTTGCCATTCCTTCTGAATTGCCAGTGTATTTTCTCACTGGTTTAACTCTCCGTCATCTTGTTTTGTTCAAATTCTTCTGTGTAAAACTGCTTAGGCCAATCATCTGAAAGGCAAACTGTCAGGAGTGGTGAGTGCTCTCATTACTGGCCTGCTTTGATAAAGCTGCTGAAGGTTTGCTTCATTGGAAAATAATACTACCTTCGGGTGGACTATGTTTGACTAAAGACTTGAGCAGTTTCAGAGGAAACTCCTTACTTGTTGTTTGTTTGTTGGTGACTATAAAAGTCTGATGCAAAATAAACCCAGTGCCACAGTCCAGAGAGAGGCTGTGAACTGCTTCTGTTGGGGTCTTCTTGACTCAATGTCAATCCTTACCCTCCCCCTCAGGACCATTTGATCACGTCGTGGCTGCCTCACGACAGCAAACCTGACCATATCATTCTCCTTGACAATAAAAGTTAAAGACTTAAAGTTATTGGTGATACAAGAGACCAACGTCTTAGTGTCACTTTCTGGGTCTTGCCCTGGGTTGAGTGCTCCTGGTATGTCTCCAACACCCTTCCTCCTCTGTCAACACTCCAGTTTCATGCCTGTCACACCCTATGCCATTTCTTATCTTTTCTTTATGCTCTCTCCTCTTGTCAAGTGCCTGGCTCAAGCTAAGCTATCATTTTAGATGGACATTAGTCCACTTCTTCCAGGAAACCTTTCCTGACTTCTGCACCTTCTGGGTAAGCAGCTCTCTTGGGTCCTTCCAGCATCAAGCACATGTTCCTGTCAGCATCCCCACTGTGTCACACAACAGCTATGTGTTTGCGAATTCCTGTCAGTATGCTCATGTGTCATGCACAGTTGTGTTCAGATGTTCTCGTCAGTGTACTTGCTGTGTCATACATGGGTGTCTGTTCCATGTTTGATGTTGTCAATATGTAGTGGGAGCACCACATTTATCTAAGGGCTGCAGAACTGGTCTGACACAGTCTTTGGTGGGAGGTTGATGGAGCAAAATGAATGCTTTGTCACTTTTCCTCTGAGATTCCATTCCTGAGGGTGGTACCTTCAAGAATGAATGTTTCCTAAGGATCTAGTTGGCTTCCAAACCCTGGGCATGTGACATTGTACCTGTATATGAGACATTTGGTCACTACTCAAAATTGTATTTGTTTTCTCTCTGATACAATTGACCCTTTGTGTCTATCTATTATACCATATATATGTAGATATATATACATATATATGTATATTCTTTACATCAAGAATATACATGTTTTCTTGATGTAAAGAGAGTCATTAAGATTGAAGACATCTTAGTGTTTATTTTATAATCTAGTTACATCAGAAATATACTGATTGATTTTGAAGAACAATTCAGACAATGGGATAATATGGAGTTGTGAGAGTGTTCCATTCATTTGAATATGACTCGATTTCTTGATTCATCCATTAGTCATTCCCCAAACACTGATGATATTTGGAGTTATGGGAAAACACAAAGCATGTCAGAGCAAAGGAATTGAAAGATCTGGTTCTGGAACCCCATGGACCTGAGTTCTGTGTCTTTGGAATCTGAGATGCCCCAACAAGTAAGGTTGCTTCTCAGGCTGACTACAGAGCCACCTGGCAGATCGGACAAAGTCAGGTGACTTAAAAGAAGCCAAAATGTCATTGCTTTTACTGTTGAGGTTTTGGAGAATATGACTTATATTTGTGAAGAAGTTGACTTCCTAAGTCTGAGCTTCTGATTTAACAGCAGTGGCTCAATTGAGAGCTGGCCTAGAACTTAAGACATATTCTCAAGCCTTCACAGAAAGAGGATGAGGAGTGGCAGCAGTTTCCTACTCCAAAACTGCCAACAGGTGTGTCGTACTACCTTCCATGATATATATTGGGTGCTGCAAGATGAAAAGCAGAGTGTATGCTGAGGACACACCATCTGTTTGAAAGGAAACTCCAGGGACTGAGGAGAGCATTTGGTCCTAATGGCTTCCATAAAAGGTACAGCAGTTCCCCAACTGGGGATCAGGAGGCTCTTAGAAGTGACCTCTCATACAATTATAGCTGTTCCCAATACCAACCACTATCTTTTGAGTACCCCCCATGGGTACCTAAATGTCAATTTTGCTCCCAGAATTCCCTGGAATGAGTTAGCAATGTGTATTAATAAAATTAAAAGCCAAGGTCATTTTGAACTTGGGGCTGAAAAGAAGCAATCCTTCCATTACCAATTAAGTGGTCATCAGTCACGTTGTTTGATTCAGTCATTCTGGTGTCTCCAGTTCACAGATTCTGATATGAAATTAAAGGACAACATTAATAACAAAGTAATGATATAGTATAATAATATAGTTGTTCCAAATTTGACTCTAAACCTTCTCCTGTTATGTCTCCCAGCAGGAAATGAGAGTCCAGAGATTAAATCCCCTTGCAAGTCCAAGTTCAAACTTATGTAAGAATTAATGTCAGAAAGTAAGTTGTTTTCTGTGTGATTTAAAAATGCAAAGACATATCAGTACCCTCATCCATCAATTTCTTGTTCTGACTGTTTTAGCATGTTCTCATTTTCTAGGTCAGAAGTTATCAAACTTTTGTTCTCAGTCTCTCTTTAGACTCCTAACAAATGTGCAAAGCACCAAAGTGTTCATCAATGTTTATTACATTGTAAATTAACATCAAAACATTGAAAATAACTATTAATGTATATGAGCAGATGAAGATCAACCCACTACAATTTAACCCAGATAATGTATTTTTATTAAAAATGACTATCCTCCAAAACAAACAAAACAAAAGAAATAGTGAAAAGGAATGGCATTTGTTTTTACATGTTTGCAAATAATTTTCATGTTTGCTTTAATAAGAGACATCTGGATTCTCATATCCGCTTTTTGCATTCAATCTGTTGCAATATGTTCAGTTGGTTGAAAAAAGCTGAAGAAATTCCAGTTTCAAACAGACATTCATTTAAATGGGAGGTGCATTTTCATATGTGTTACAGGTAGTTATTTTATTTTTCCATATTACATTAATACTTGTTGAGTGGTATTTTCTTTTAAGGTTTATGACAGTGTGGAATATGAAACTATATGCTGTTAAGACTTTGCTATGTTAAAGTCATGGGAATATCTTGCATTTTGAAAAGACTTTATCTACACCTAATTTTAATATCATTGTGATATTATGATTTAACAAATATATATGGTCATTCAGATGACCCAAGGATATTTCTCATAGGTATTTGGTATTGACTTAGAGCTCCCCTTCTTGTTTTAGAGAGGTGAAGGGGTCTCTTCTTACGTTAATGTAGGTAATGTGTGGCAAAAACCCCTGAGGATAGGGATTCGTGGCCAGGGAAAACAGTTGGAATAGAGGTGAATAGAGGAATCCAGTCCTACTCCTTGATTCCCTGGGAAGGGAGAGGATGTGGTGGTGAAGTTCAGTCACCAAAGGTCAATAATTTAACCACTCATGCTTGTGTAATAAAGGCTCCACCAAACCACAAGAGGACTACTACAAAGTCATGAAAAAAGAGTTAACGGCAAACATTTTTAACAAAATGGAGGAATTTGAAAAAATGTGCAGCAAAACAAGTCAGAATGATAAAAACAAACATCGAACATTTATATAACAGACAATTTGACAATGTTAAGATGTCTTCAGAAACAACTGAATAGCACTAAATATTCTGAGGACTCTGAAGTTACCAGGGAGGGAGTAGTGGGTCAAGAGGACACAAGGGTTGAAGGTGGGGGTAATTCAAAACAAACGAAAGGCAGCAACAAAACTTGCCCTAGAAATACTTTTAAAAAATTCCCAAGAGAAAGGAGGTTCAGAGAAGCAAAAAGAAGTGAGTTTTTGACCTGACAGACCTCCTGGAAAGTCAAGGCAGACCCCTGAAGCAATTGTGGGCCATCCTTTGATGTCTGTGGTCTGGGGAGAGGCGGAACCATTTCCAAACATGGATATCTTTCTTTCCAGGCAACAGTTCAGTGAGAACACTTTGGGTGTCTCTTTTTTCAAACTTTAAAGAGTTAATAGAACTCACATTACAACATGGATGGAACTAGAAGGACTCATAGTAGCAGAAATAAGCCAAAAAGAAAAAAGAGGAATACAGGATGGTTTCACTTATATGACAGATATAAGAAAAAACAAACAAACAAGAAAAATTAGCAACAACCAATGGGGCTGAAAGATGGATTGAGAGAGGGGGAGGGGGAAGAAGGCCACGGTAGGGGTGAGGAGGCAAAGGGCACAAAAGAGCAGGATGGTTAGCAGGTGTTAGGGAGGTGGGAAGACCCTGGGGTACACAATAATGTAATATATATATATATATATATGCAAAATTAAAAAAAATCAGCCATCACAGAGATAGTTGACATTCTCTGTGGACATCTCTTCTATCCCCCATTATACATTCCCAGAAATTCTAATCAGTACACTGGATTTGGTGTCTATCATTCCTGTGGTATTTAAAACTTTTAAATCACACATATGAGTAAATAATATATTATTTTGCATGGTTTATAATTTTGTAATGATGGTATTGTAATATGTATATCTATCTGTAACTTGTTTTCTTCCTACAAAAAATTAATTAATTGAAAAATAACCAAAAATACAGAACTCACACTAATATCACAGCTCTGACACTCTTCAAATTGAGAAAAGCTGCAATCCCATACCTCCCAGGACAGTTCTTTCTGGGCAAACCAAGTGTCTAAAAGCCAGAAAACTTCTCTATATAGGCACTAGTAGAGAACCAGAGAATCCCTGGAAAGGTATTTGGAGAGAAGTCCCACCTTCTGTGACTGTGCTAGATGTTCAGACTCCACAGGCTTGAGCTTTCAACTCTTGGTCTTGGAAAGAAACAAATGCTTTTAGAAGAGCATTCAGCATGTCTGGGATGAATTCCCCCCCCACCCCCCCATGTATATCTCCACTCTTCAGGAGTAGGTTTGAGGCAATGCTGCTTTTCCCAAAGTTTAGAAGTTTGCCACTAGTAAAAGTTTATCACCAGCAGTTATTCTTTCTGTCTCTGCCATCCCACAGATGCATAACCTACCAACTTCATTTCCCCTTTGCTTGACTTATGGGTGCTTGGCACTAACATCTGAAATCTAGATCCTCCATCAGTGCTCTGTCAGGCAAATGGAATTCTCTAGCTCTGCAATTTAAAAACGGAAAATATATTCTGCTTGCTAATGTCTAAGCTGCTATTTTCTTAGTGGTTGAATCATTACCTCTACTGTATCAGCTTTGAAAAACCTACTTTAGAGCAGGTCAAGGTGACCAGAAACCCTGTGCTCAGAAGCCCTCACCTACTCACAGACCACACCTTGGCAGAGTTCCACAGTGTTGGTGTTGGCTAGCAAGAGCCCCATAAGATGGTCTCCATGGAAGGCACCTATGTGAACCATGTTTGGCTAATGTACCTTTGCTTCTCCCACTGGAGTCATTATGGTTTGGGGTGACTTTGTGGTCTCCATGCCTTTGCTACCACCTGCATTGATCAACTCATGGAGACTGATGGGCCTTACCAAATTCTCAGTCCTGTGAACAAGGCCCAGAGAAGCAGCAATAGCCTACCAAGGTCAGAATACTATGAGCTGAGGTGTAAAGTCTTGCCCCAGGCAGCAATACTTTTAATCCAGCCATGCAATTGTATTAATTATTATAAATAAACACCAACACACTTTCGAGAGTAAATACCTGCTGAAACCCTAAAAAGATAGACTTGAAGCCACTTCTCAGGCTTCATCATTTTACATGTATTTCACTCCCTTGAAATTTTACTCACCTTTTCCCTAAAATTACCAATTTTGCCAGATTGGTGGGTCCATTGAGGTGATGCCCTCCCTCATGTCTTTGGCCATAGGAGCTGGGGCCATTTTCAGATTTGTGGTACCTAGGAGCTGAGACCAGTGGCTGACTGATAGAAAGAAAGGAAGGAAGTGAAGAAGGAAGTATATCCACATGCTCCTTCAAACTCAGTTACCAAATTGAGACTCTCTCTTCCTGGGTGTAAGGAGAAAGGATCCAGAGAAGTCTAGAGGGTTTCACTAATAGGGTTCTTTTCTCCTGAAAAACATCAGGAGAGGATTTGAGGTTATCAGGAGAGGTATTACCTAGCGAACAAATCTTAGCTCATTCATTGTTTATTATTTTATACCTGTTTGCTGCAGTTTCCTGATTTTTTAAAGTGAATATAGTTTGTTTTCCAATTGTACAGATTAGAGATGGCACAGGTAAGCTAGGAACTCATGGACCACACACCCAGAGGGGAGAACATGCAGACATAGTACAAGATGGATGATAAGTATGATAAGTACTACACACTTCAGGGAAGGAAAAAGTCAAATCTACAAGGTCAAATGAAGGAAATTTAATTCTAATATATGCAGGAGAGCGATTCAATGAGAGAAAGGCTCTAGAGCTGAGGATTAACAGTCCCTGAGAGACTGCATACTCAGCCTTTAGGGTATACTGCTTTGATCATCTACTCTTTAGAGACCCCCAAGTAATAAAAATTTAAAAGATAGATAACAAAAATCTGTGGTTCCCATCTGAGAATCACTTCCACCTCTTTCCCTCCCCCCACAAAGGGAAAAAAGCAAACCACAGATCATGGACAGAAGAGAAACTCAAAGTTATTATCTGCAAGCAAAGTGGAAAAAAAGCATGCATAGTTTTGTTAGAGGATGCAGGAGGGGAAAATCTGAAAGGATCATGTAGTAGCTAGAAATTTTAGTGGTAGGAATAAATAAGGAGGGATTAGAAGAATTTATACAACCCAACAACAAAAAAAAACAACCCCAAAAGAACTAAATTGACACTTCCCCAAAGAAGATATTCAGCTGGCTTACAAGCGTATGAAAAAATACTTATCCTTATTCTAAGGAAATGGAAATCAAAACCACATTGAGATAGCACCTCACCCCTGTGAGAATAGCAACCAAAAAGATTGGAAACAAAAAATGTTGGGAGCATGTGGTGAAAAGGAACAACCAGCATTCATCCACTGGGGGTGGGATGGGGGGGTGAGGAGCATGTAATTTGGTACAGCCTCTACACCAAGCATCATATGGAGATATCTAAAAAAAAAAAAAAACAAGGGAAAAGTCTCCATGATCCAGTGATAATACTTCTAGGTATTTGCCCAAAGAATATGAAAACATTAGTGCAACAAGACTCACATGTTCCTATGGTGTTATTCACAACAGCCAGTCATGAAGCCAATCTTGATGCCCATCCACAGAAGTTGTAGAACACATACTCAATGCAGTATGAAAAAATTGGAATGATCTGGAGGTGATTATGTTAATTGGAGTAAGACAGAAATTGAAAGATAGTTACTGGTTATTTATATTTGTGGACTATAAATAATTGAAGAAAACAAACTGGTAAGACACAACAAAAATAATTTTTTTTTTTTGAGAGTAGGTCTCACTATTTTTTGCCTGTGGAACCGCAAGCTCACATTGCCCGGGATACCACAGACTCAAGCAATCCCCAGCTTCAGCTTCCCCAGGTAGCTGGGGTTACAGATGTGTGCCACCACGCCCAGAAATTTTTGGGGCCTAGGTCTTGCTATGTGCCCCTGTCAGGACTCAAACCGAGATCCCTGGTCCCGGCCTCGGCTTCCTAGGCTGCCACATACAGGCATGCACCACCATGCCTAGCCTAAAAATAATTCTTAACTGTGAAACATATGGTGATTCCTGGACTGGGGGGGGGGGTGGAGGCAGGGAGTGGGGAGAAAAGAGGAGATGATGTTGTTACTAGTGTTCTGGTGAAGAAGGAGTGAGGCAGGTACACCTATAGAGGTGTGAAATTGTACTCCTTAATTTATCTAGTTATGCAAATGATTGAAAATTGATAAAATTTGGAGGGAAAAGAATAAATAAGAAAGGGATGGGAGAATTGGAGAAATATTTGATAGCTAGGTTATTTAAGACCTTTGTACCTGAAGGCAAAGTTGTGAAAAGAATTATAATAAATATTTATTGGAGGGGGCTCCTTTGGAGATATTGATTCCTAGAGAGGTACTCAAGTTTGGCTGAAAAAATCATAGTGGAGTCAGAGGAATAGGGAGTATGTGGTTTAGGGCCAAACCATACCCTAGTTCTGGAGAGCCATGACCTTCCCATCAGTCTTCCTTTTCACATTGCAGACCCTTACATTTACCATTTCCTCAGTTCTTAAGTCTGTTTGGAGGGTCTGCCAAATATGCAGGGTGCTACCACTTAAGGATAGAAAGAGGCTGAAACAGCTTGATCCAAGGTGACATCATTTATGTTTTACTATGTGCATGTTCATGATACTGAAGGTCAAACATCAATATTCTTTCATATTCTTCCCTTAAACACATTTTGCAACTATTTCCATTTGTATAGAGAAATGTAGTGACAGGAGTAAATGATATCCTGGCTAACTTAATGGATGAGAATACACTCAATGGCCTTCAACATCTTGGTTTCATTAGATTTCCTGTGTGAAGAAAACATCTAAATTACATATTGTCTGAAGAAATCATAAAAATTGCATGGTCTCAATTCAGCAAACCATAGACAATGGTCTGGATCACGCACAACTAAGCATGGGACCCGACCAGGGAGTAAGAATGGCTCTCAATGAGAAGGATCCTTTCCCCGGCATGGCAATATTCCCCAGCAAAGAACTTGCACCACTGAACAGCAGAGGTATTTTATTGACCATAATAAACTTAAGTCTCACTGAAGCATGAATAAATAAATTAGGATCTTGAAAGCACGTAAGACGAAAAGGAAGCAGAGGATAGATATAAGCAGAAGAGTCCTCTAAACTACAGTGCTTTGGGCGATGCTAGTGTCAAATCAAAGCTTCTGAGGACCAGGTGTGCCAGTAAAAATACTATGTGCAGAACCCACTGACCCTCCAGCATCTGGGGAGTAGATACTGTGGAGCTTTTGCTGTCACTTTTTAATAATTTCCTGATGCAGTGAATGTGCATGTTTATGGAGAACTGACTGAACTGTGGTCTCCGCATAGAGCAAGGTCCATCTGAAGCCTGGTCTTGGGTTACTGGACTGACAGGCCCTCTAGAAAGGCTGCTCCTGGAGACCCCAGAGGGGATGAGGACTGCAAGGCAACCTACACCATATCATTGCAGTTTATCTCCCCCAAACACTATATGCCTGTGAGGGATTCCATCCCTTACAGTACCTCCCAACTGGCACTGTACATGGAAGGATGATTTTGAAGCTACTAGAATCTTTCTTTTCACACCAAGGGACAGATTATTCTATTCAATATCCTCAATGCTATCTGATTAGTTGATGGGTTATATCAATCTCCATAGTTTTATATTGAATCCAAAGTACCTTAGAAAATGCACTTTGCTCTCCTTTTCACTAACTGGTACATAGGGACAAGTTCATAATGATCCTGGTTTCACAGCCAGTTGGTCTGTTTGATTGATTCTCTTGTCATTACTCCTACTTTCCTCCCCTGACTCCTGCATCCTCCTCCCTCCCCCAAATGGCAAATACTCTGCCCTGAGATAGAGAGCAAGTCAAAAGAACTGTGACAGAATGGGTGTGTATAGTTTTCTGCCCAACATGGCTTTCCACTCACTTATAAGTTACACTATGAAATGAACAGAGAGTGAACAACCCCTTAATCCTAGATGATACTGAGTTCTGGTTATTTCTGTTACACAGACATGTAGCCTGAACTTGCAAGGAGATCCTATTCCTACTGCAAATTCTTCTGGGATGACTTTGGTTAAGAGACCAGCAGGAATGGGCTGCTTGGTGGAGTTGAACTCCCAGAATTTTCCTTTCACAAGGCATCAGGCTGAGAAACACTGTCAGGGCTGCTGTCAGGAGGAGTCACTGTGCCAGCTGCACTTGGTGGCAGGTGCTTCCTTGGGCACTGGCAGCCACAGATTCTTTCACGGATACAGCTGTCAACAGGTGGATATGAAAGGACTTCCAGCAAGAGGGATGGAATGCAAAGAAGCAATGCCACTGATCATGCAAATCCCCAGTCTTCCTGGGCACCTTCGCTGCACGCAGGAAACCACTGGTTCATTTTCCCTGTGGGCAGAAAGCCAGCATGGCAGGTGGAGAGGCAGGCAGGCAGCTGCCCAGAAATGGAGACTGTGTCTGGAGAATGCAACTGAGGAAGGACGGGCTGCCCGATTTCAATGCATGACACTGTTAGTTCATCTGAGCTTGTCTGCAGAGCTGGAGCTACCCATCTGGCACCAAAGGTGTTTGATAAAGAAGCCAGAGGCTCTGATATGGTGTTTGGACTTTGGTTCATTCCAAGAGGTGGCAGGAATTGCAGTGAAATCATTTCCATCTTCATTATGATTCCTGCCTTCTTCCGGAGTGGGGAGTCTAGCTGGGGTCTGCTGGACACAGATGAATAGGGTGGATGTGAATTAAAGCACATTTCAAAACAGGTTGCATGTCCTGGTGGTATGGGTCCCAGTGTCACCGTATCAGGGTGTCCTGGGGGAGAGGACAGGGGAGCCCCAGGTTGGGAGCAGACGGGCTCCTTCGGTGGCTGAGTATTCTGGAGAGGCTCCTCTCTGCCTGCCAGGCCAGGGCTCTCAGAACAAGCCCACCACACCTCTCGGAAGCAGCCACTGCTTTCAGGTCTGGTTTCTGGAATTGCGAGGGGGCAGTAGTTGAAGTCAGAGCAGCACTTAGTCTAGCTTCTCGAGCCGCCCTCCCTCCTTGGCCTACAGAAAAGAGTCTCAGCCCTTCTTGGTTCCTCTCACTGTTTTGGAATGTGGAGGCTCTAGGCAATAACTATTGTTTCTTGACCTTTGGACCCAAATTAAAAGCAAAAGAGTTTTTGATCTAACCATTGCTTATACGGGCCATCCCAGACTGGAGCAGAGGGCAATGTGGCCAGGGGAAGTGCCTCAGGGATATGTCTCATGTTAAAAATTGGGGAAAGGCTCATCTGAACAAAATAGACTAAACAATAAAAACGAGTGGGGAAAGCTATGAACTCTCACACACCAGGTCACCCGGGGCTCTGATTCTAACCCCACTGCTTACTTATTGTGTGATGCTGGGCAAGTTACTTGATTCCTTTGCACCTCAGTTTACTCAATATTGAAATGGGATCAAGAGGGACCTCATCTTGCTTTGTGATGTTGAGGGTTCAGTGAGGATGAGTGCTTAAGGCTCTCAGAACAAGCCCAACTTATACCGGAGGAGTGTCTCTTTTTATTGCATCAGTGTCAGATGGGATGGACGAGGGTGAGGCAAGTTCTACATTCTGAGATAGAAGGGATAAGCCTTTGAGATCCCCTGAGTCTGCTCCTTTTCTGTGAACAAACACTAATTTAACATCAATAAGGGAAAAAATAAGAGGAAAAAAGAGACATAATTCTGTTGTCTTAGCAAAATAACTTGATTTTACCACATATCAGACTGGAGGTGTTTAAGTAAAATGGGGATAAGAGTATCTCCTTAAAGGTAACTGGTCACAGAATAAATATCATTTGCCTATAAGCGGGGAAGTGGATACTGGCAACAGATCCTCTTCTGAGAATTGATATCTTATAGAAGTGGTGGGTCATTGAGTGGGAAAAAGCACAAATCAGCACCACGGTTGGGTTCAGGATGGACAGGTGTGTTTGACAGACCAAGAATGCCCAGGTACAGGTGGGGTGTCAGCAGGGAGTGTCAGGATGCAAAGAAATCACCCCATACCCGTTCAGATTCTAAGAGAAGTTACTGGACAAGTAATCAAAATAGCATCAGATAGGTTATCATAGGGGAAGCAATCAGTTTAGTAACATACCTATGGGGAACTTACATGGTTGTAACTTTTAAAGTGTGATGGGGATAAGTACGTACTTAGGTAACTGGGATGTCAAAGGTATCTGTATGACCAACAGGAAGGGTTTTCCTTTCATTGAGAGTAAAGATGAGATTCTTGGAGTAGATGTGCTCACTACAATTAGATGAGTTTCCCCTCCCCTGCCACATTCTCCTAAGTGATAAAAGGGGAGCTGTGATTGCTTCTCTGATTAGGACATGATGAACTCTTCTTGCATAGGGGAGGGAGTCATTTAAGGAAAAGTAGAGGTCTCTCTTCAGCTTTGAGAGATCATGCCATGAGTACAAAACACTACTACAAGAGAGGAATGTCTTGAGGAGACCAGTTCTGAGAATTTGGGGGTGCTTTGATTTAGGCACCTTCAGAGGACAGTTAATCTTAAATGGAAGTCACCATAAGATAAAAGGCAAGTGAGGTTCTTCATTCCTTAGAGGCACAAAGAAAGTGGTGAGTATGGCCTGAGTGCTCTTTATAGAGTATGTGAGGACACCTTGGCCTCACAAATGCTGGGTGCTGAGGAGCTAATCAGAAGGTTAGGGAACTGGGAAATAGTGTCTGTATCTTTTGAGGCCCATATGCCATGAAAGTCTACCTCAAATGACTTGGGGGGAGTGGGGGAACCAGTTTGTACTGATCCACTCCATGGTGGCTCTGAAATCTTTGGTACTAAGAGTCATCTCAAAGGCACGGGATGCTTGAGCAAGCCGGCGAGGCTCATTGGATTGAGGCTGATTTGGTTGCAGCTTGGGAATTTAGATTAAATAAAGTTTAGAAATAATTCACACAGCATGAACTTGGCACAAAAAAGGTGTTAGGTAAAATGGAAGTCATTATTTCCATGCTCTGATTTATACATTTAAAATGAAACCAAAGTCAATACCATCACTGAGGTATCCAGTGAATAAGAGAGACAATTCACAGCAACACACACTTACTGTGCACTGGCTAAGCTTCCCTAGAGGACAGGAGTTGATGTTTGATTTTGATATGTAGTTTGTGGGGGAAATGAAAAGCCATCACTCATGAATATAATTGAAGTTTGGGTTAAGTGACAAAAGGAAAGTATAGAGAGAGGGAACCAAGAAGCATGTGATCTTATGATGAAAACAGGCTTTGGGGAGGGGGGTGCCATGTACCTCATGACTCCAGAGATGGAAATGCATGTAGACAGATGGAATACAAGGGAGCACATTCCAGATGGAGGAATTGGCTGTCCCCAAGGGAAGGCATATGCCCTATCATGATGTAGACCCGGTAAGGAGACAGCACTGGTCCAGGGGGCTAGCAAGTGGGTGAGCACAGGGAGGAAACCCTAGAAGGTACTGCTCACATTACTTCTGCCTGTTGGTTTTAGCTCAGTCTCCCCTTAGAAGCTTCTCTGACTCCCTCAAAGTACGAGAGGGGAAGGACACGTGGCCCCACTGCCAGCCAGTGGATAATCAAACCTACCCTCTCCTCAACTTCTGTGGGTCTGGAAGTTTGAGAGGGAAACAAAATCAGCCAACAGCGAGTGCATTTGAAATGGTGCCTGATTTTCTATTGAAATCTTCAAGTTAGTGTTGAAACGTTGCCAACATGTGGTTCTCATTGCCATGACATCAGCTCCACCACACAAACACCACCAAATGTGGTGGGGAGTGCCAGGCGTCAGCAAGTCCGTGGTTGCCAGCAACTGTGATGATCCTTAATGCAGGTTAGGGAGAAAGTTGATGAGCAAACACTAAGATTCCCTTTGTTGCTTTTTCCCTTTTAAGTGTTGGACAAGGAAAGCCGATGACATGACGGTCATTCTGTTCTGGTTTGCCCAGACTGTCGTACTTACAGGAACCTACTTACTGGAAGCCAGGAACACTGGAGTGGATGGCCTGTGACATGGTATAATCAGCTAGAAAACTGTGCTGATTGTTCTCAAATATGCAATGATTTGAAGGCTTATTTTTTTCTCTTTATGCTAACATGTGACTAGGCATCTTTACTCCTGGATTTGAAGTGCTCTATAACATGAAAGCAATTCCTCTTTCTATGTGAGATTCAGAAAACATTTTCTAAGAAGATTGATAGAACTCATGGACGGTAAACACTTTTTTTTAAAATTTGTTTTTCAAATTTCTTACAACACTAGTGAACGGTTTGTTGGTAAGCCTTCCCTTCTCCCCTGACTCCCCCTCTGTTCACTCAGACTCCTCTCCTTGTTTGTTGATCTATGTTAAGTCCATTGGTCTCTTCCTTTTCTGTGGTAATGTCCTTTTGCTGGGTGAGGGACTACATTCCTGGGACACAGTAAACCGTGCTAGTAGATTTTCAGTTTTAACTTTGTGGTAGGCAATCAGTGTGTGCTCATTTGAGATCAGTCAGTGTCTTCTCTTTGCTGGCTGTCTTCTCCAATCTGTTCTCTGTGCCATTTTGCTGACTCTTCACTTATAGGTCTGCTCTCTGGCTTAGGGGACCTCACCCCCAGTCGTTGTCAGTAAAGAAGTTAGTTGTTGTGGAGAGGTATGTGTTGATGGCCTTTGCAGATCATTTTCTCCCCCTTAACTTGCAGCTTTGCTGTGAGGCTGATGCCCAGATTCTGTGGCCTTCCTCTCCCATGGAATGGGGAGAGGGGTGCCTTGCTCTCTTAGACAGAATATCAGAACTGGAATTATGTCTCAATAACTCCTGGTGAGGCTGTAGGTGTGATTCTGTGATAGGTCAGTGACATAGTCATTTCTCTGTCCAGTATGCAATGATTTTCTCGATGTTTTTTTCTCTTGATCCCTGTTCAGATGTAAACACAACCCTTAAAATCCTACCATGTAGCCCTGTTTTCACTCTTGATATTGCTTTCTATTCACTTAGTAGGTCTTCAAATAGGTTAGTTAGAAAGTACTGCTAATACTCTCTTTTTGTCTCTTGGTATCCATTTCGATTCCCCACCAGAATGTATTTAAAATAATTTTTTTTCCTTTTACTCACTTCTGAATGTAGACCTTCAGTGGAGTTTGACTTAACCTTTTCTGACATTTTCTCTCTGTTGAAAAAAATGTCTAAACAATAGATAGATCAGGAGTACAGTGGTGGTGGTGGGGAGCACACACACATGAACCGGGGCATCCTTTTAGTTCCATGCCTGTGCATCTCAACTGTGGCAACTCATTGGGAAGAAAATCTGTGTACTTAGACTAGGGTAAAATTGACCATCCCTCAGCAATGTTCCCTGAACAAGGTCTAAAGAGAAGTCAGGACAGAAGCCTCTGTCCAGCAGGTTTCACATTTTTGTGTCTGATCATGTATTTCTGCTGGTTGGTTTCAGCTCAGCCTCACTTTGACCCTTTTTGACTCCCTGGACCCACACTAATTTTCTGCCACAAGAGCACAGTCTATTTGCATTGGATGAGTCTCTAAATGTGTTTACCATAGGTAGTATGAATTTATACTTTCAAAAATTCTCCTTTTTGCCCAGCAGTATCTACCTCCCCTCTATGTGTAGGAGAGATTTCGATCACTGTGGAAGCTTGAAGAAGCCTCACAACAGATACTTGGTAGGCTGAACTTGACACACTGAATCTCAGCAGCCAAACAGATTGTGTGAGAGTTCAGAACTCATTTGCTGTCCTTGGGTGACATCATGATGCTGGTTAGCACATGTTCACACCTAGTTGTCTCAGCAGACGGCGTCTCCACACTCCTCGGGCAGTGGTCGCCTCTCTTAGCTCCAGTATGTGCCCTGTTGTTTTCGTGGCTCTTTGAGCTACACAGGAAGTTTCTTCAAAGCTCACTTTTTTGGGGGGAGGGGGGTTGAAAAATAGAGTAATTTCTGTTGCTGGAGCCAACACTGAGCAAAATCCCAGCACACAGAAAGGCCAGTTTCTTCAGGGCACCCAGGGTGCGTGTTCATCTTTCTTTGCTCTGGGGCCTGGATCAGTTTAATCTTCACCACCTCTGAGAAGGGTCAGTAGTGCATTCTAATGAGGCAGATATGTCATTTACTTTTAAGTACGTCATTCTGGCAAGCAAGATGAATTCATTAGCCTGTCGACATAATTTTGTGGATGCAATTATTAAAAGCACTGAAGAAAAGTCTTTGAAGTCTGATGTCATTGACCCCCAGATTGGGCCAAGATTTCTGGGGTGAAATGAGTTAGAGGCAAGTATCATCCAGCCAAAGGCAGGCCCTGTCTCTTCTGCTCTGCTTTCTTCTCTGGCTCTCTCCACCAACCCCCTCTCTCTCTGCCCCTCTCTCCCACTAAGTGTGACAGATTGCTGACTTCACAGCAGTGACTGAGAGGCTCAGACTCCTGGCTCCCTGCAGGCGACACATCCTGCTAGACCACACACTCCTGCAGGGCTGTGCTGAGGCAACCCTAGTCTCACCAAGTCTTCTGTGATGCCCCAAAACCCCACAGTGCTCCACAGAAAGGAGAACAGAGAAAACAACTACATGACTTCTCCCTCCCTCC
>PVHY01017686.1:0-30839 GCA_004024945.1 Uropsilus gracilis
AAAAAAAAAAAAAAAAAAGGAAAAAACTAACAGGAAAACTAAGATATTTGGATAAAGATATAAATTTCACTGAAAAGGGATTTTTACATATATTCAGTAGAGTCAAACAGGGGTGATCATTGAATTAGAGTGATGTTATTTCTTCAAGAAATGCTATTTTAAATGCTATTTTGAAAACACAGCAACATCTGCAGTTTTAGGCCACAAAGGAAAAAAATCAGAATTAAGCTTTCCAATAAATGACAATGACAATGTACCTTCCTGAGTATGCAAGAAATTAAGGAAAACAATATACATTCAATTTTCTAGAAAGAAGAAAAATTTTAATGAAATTTTGCATTGGAGAGAAGTCAAAATAAAAACTCAGGTGGAAGATGCTGTGATAAATTCAACTAATAATTATACCCCTATATTTAAAATATAAGTTTAAACAATTATAAAATTATTAATTTAGAATTGAATGAATTAGAAGGCTTGCTATGTGAAAAAAATTGTTTTGAAGAAATGATTAGGAGATGGAAATGTGAGGCAGTGTGATATTTCTTTCCTCATTCTTCCTTTGACAGATAACAGATGTCTGAACTTGAAACACATCCATCTCAGAAAACCATTACATATTTCAAGACTCTCAAAATCTATACATATATAAATATATATCTCTACATCTATATATGTAGATATATCTACATATATATCTACGTATATATAGATATAGATATATGTAGATATATCAATGTATTTTTTACATTATTGTCTACCTTGAGGTTCTCCCACCACCTTATCATCTTTGAACCATCTATATCTCTTGTAGCATCCCGCCCCCAATTTTACCTTCCAATTTTACACTTCAGCTCTGCTGACAGTTTTTAATTTTTCTTGTCTGTCTGTTTGTTTGTTTTCCCTATACCCCTCATATAAGTGCTACAATCCAGTATTTCTCTTTTTCTTTCTGGCTTTATTTTTGCTAACATGATTCCTTCTAGTTCAATCCATGTTGCTGCAAATGACTTAAGTTTTTTTGGTTTTTTTGATTGATGAATAGTATTCCATTGTGTGCATACACCACAGCTTTCTGACACATTCATCTGTTTTGGGGCACTTGGATTGTTTCCATATACTGGCTATTGCAAATAGTGCTGCAATAAACATCTGAGTAACAGGTGTCCTTTTGAATTAGTGTTTTTGTATCCTTTGGGTAAATTCCCAGAAGTGGGATTGCTGGATCGAATGGTCTCTTCTTGTAAAGAAATGTTTGCTTCAAGTTCAGCAAGACCTTCATTTCCACTTAAATTTTTTGTTTTTATCAATTTTTAATTCATAATTCAGAAAAATTAACTTAATAGCTATCATTTTTAAATGTCTATATACCTCATAATTTTCATTCCCATAAAATTCTCTCATCTTTCCCCTATCTAGCTCTTTATATCTGTATGGAGAGGTCTGAAATTATCGCTTTAATAATGTCATTTCTGTGTAGCTGAATGTCTTTATTGGTATTTCTCCATATTATTTTTATTTCTTAAATGGGTATGTATAATCTATTCTCTAAAAAGCTATATTCTTTAAATTAATGTTATTAAAATCCACAGTTTCATAATTTAACAAATTAAAATTAAATTCCAATAGTAGAGTACAAGAAAAAAGCATTTTATGGTAGTGTTTCTTAAATTTTAGAACAAATATAAACTAAACTGGACTCTTCTAACATGTAGATTCTTAATCAGCATGTCTGGTGTGGGACCAGGAACTTTGCATTTCTAGTAAGTTCCCAGGAGCATAAATTAAGTGATAGGTTTTACAGAATTTCAGAGTCATTTATTCAATAAGCAGCCATTGATGATTCATGAGTAAAAAGAAAGGAGAGGAATTGGTGAAAACAACAATAACTTAATAAAAATAGTGAAAACCCATTGTTTGGACTGTAATTCTCTACTACATAATTAAAAAAACACCTGTTTTTACAATTCTTTAAAACTTTCTGTTGTCTCTCTGTTCTGATAACTTTGTTTTTTACTCAGTTTTGGGAAATTAATTTTCTTCCATCTTTTTCTGCTGTGATAAGTATTTTTTACACATGAATTCTATTTCCACATGAACTACCACCTGCTAAATTTTATGAGAGAAAAATAACAGAATTCTTTTGCAGGTAATAGGCCACTGCACTAGAAGTTGAGAACAATAGAATAACATCTGATCTCTCAGAAGCCTGATTTCCTAATAAGTAACAGAAAATATATAAGCCTAACTTTTAAAAGCATTTACTATCTATATTGTGATTTTAAAAATGACAAACGAAAATATAACAAGAGAATGGTGGTATGCAAAAAAATAGTTTGGCTGTATGGCTGCAATCGTGTGAACTACAATATTCCTAGCTGGGTCTTAACTCCCTTGCTTGACAAATGTAGCTTTAGAACTCTAAGGAGTAAGCAAAATAATCAAACCCTCAATTCTGAAATATACTCCAGCTAGAACTATCATCCTATCAGTCCTACACAAAAATGATTTTACTATGATTGAAATTCTGTACATTTTAGACTATCACAGTAGTTTTAAATTTTTTTATACCTTACATTTTTGAGTATTCAATAGGAATCAACAGCTTGTCTCAAATTCAATCCCACACCCATATGCTTATTACCAGTGGAAAGAGGGAAAAGCATTGCTCAAATACACTAAATTTCAAAATATATGCACTTTCTCAGCAGGAGTGAGAGAAAAATTTAAACCTAGATTCTGAAAAAATCATTTGGAAAAATCAAACATTTGGATTATCTAGATTCCTCTTATGTGTTTTTCTTCAAGTACCATGTGTAAGAAAATACACAGTATGAAGATGGGCTATTTTAAATGTTACATTTTGGCACTGTTGGGAAAATGTGGCTTTTCAAATTATGTCCAATTTGTTTTACATATACTATTATAATAAAAGTTATCAAAATCAAGAAAATAACAGCAATGTGTGTGTGTGTGTGTGTGCGCGCGTTTACAAGGAGCCCTGTGTTAACTGCACCATTTAGGACTTTACCATAAAGAACAACATTTACAATTTATCCATATACACAACTTAAAAATAAGCACGGGATCATTTGTAAAGTTCCTAAAATATATCATGCAGCAGACACCGGAAAACTGAACATGCTCTATTTCTCACTTATACTCCCTTCCTACTAAATTATCATGCAGACCTGTTTCCTTCAGGTAAATGCTTCTGTTCTCCAAATCAAAAGTTATGGGAACAAGACAAAAGGAAAAAGGATGCTGAGAAGGAGAGGACTCACAGAGAGTAAGCGCAGGTCAATGCCATGGGAAATAAGAAAGCAACATGGAAAGACTATATTCCCCAACACATTATTTCCTAAATAAAAGCAGCTCTTCATTTTAATGTACCTAACATTTGTGAGTTCAGATGTCTGCCAATGGGTCAAACCATCGTCTCAACATTCAGAGAAGGCGCTGCTACAGCACTGGCCCTCAGAAGACACTGAAGGAAATGAGGGAGCTGGGTCAGGCCCTCGGGAAAGAGGCAAAGCTAACTCTTCTAAGTCTAAAAACTTAGAGCTAGACATGGTTTAGCTCAGGCTTTATACATCCTCTATAACAGATGAAATATTAAACCCATAACTTCTGCTATGTCATTTTCATCAGACTAACACAAAAGCACAATCAGTTTCTTCTTTGTTGTTTTTTCTTTCTTTTTCTTTTTTTTTTTTTTTTGGAAGAACAAAATCTAAGATTGGGCTTGGTATTGAGAATGTCCTGTGTATGTCCTGTGTAACAGAACTAGGTGGCAAAGGAGTGCCAGCATGTGAATTCTTCAACGCGGGGGTTGAAGAACTGTTTGAGAAAGGAGAGGAATTCTGAAATGGAGAAAGAAGTACAAAAACAGGTGACTTTGCATTGGATCATAGGGACTACAGCTTTTGTTTGATATGGGCAGATTAAAGGAGGATCATATAAAATTAAAATGTGGATATTCCTTAAACATTTTCTTGAATTTCTTAAAGAGATGCCTTCTAAAATTTCCATAAAAGATGGATATCCAGCGTTTGCTACCAATGTTAGTGATGAGCCAAACACCTCTTGAGGAGGAAGTCCATTCCTAAATGTGGGGCCATTCTTCCATGTTTCCCTGCTACTTATTAATTTAGTTAGTATGATTTAGAATTAGTATGAATAACTGCTTTAATTTGCCAATTTCATTCATTTTATGGGATATCTTTTGTAGGTTTCATTTAGTGATAGGTAAAAAGGCTATCATATCAGATAAGTAAACATGCCTCTGACTTCCCCAAGGTGCTTTGTTGTCTCCAGGCATTTAAACATAGTTCTCATGTTCTGCAGCTTAAAACATTCTCTTTTATAATAAGGAAAAATATTTACTCTGCTACCTCCCCTCGGGAGTGTCCTGTTTGAATTGTTGAAATGACAACAAGACGTAATATCTCATATTTAAGTTGAAGAGTTTGGAATGCAAAAGGTTGTTTTAAACTCAAATTTGGGTAATTTTGTGATGTCAGAAATATGGACAAACAATTCAAACGTTTGGTCAATTTTGCTGTTCTTTTTATTCTTGCCAAGTCATCACAGTAGTTACTACCCACCTTCAATCCCTCTCTTGAATATGAGGAAAGAAAGTGCAAGAAAATCTAGGGAGCAATACAAATACTTGTATGCCAGTGGGAAACAGAAATCACACTCTTATAGAATGACACACCCCAAATTAGTTCTGGCCATGTGAAAAAGAGAAATTACTGCTTGCTTTATCACTAAACTCATTAGTCTATCCATTTTTCAGATGTTTTCATATTATTTCATAAAAGGCTGACCCATTCCTATTTTAGACAAATAAAAGTGGCATATTTTTCAGAATTCTTAAAGTATGTGTTCATCTCTACTCTGAGAAAGAATAAAAAAATCTAACAAATATAATTACCATTCCATTTCAAGTTTACAGGGATAAAAGAAGCCCAGTGAACATTTCCATCTAATTGTATCACCTATAATAGGTATCTTGGTGTTAACTTATAACAAGAGATAATTTTCAACATCCCTAAGAATATTTTCCTCTTGCAATGTTTATGACTTAGTGTGATGTTTAAGTAGAAAAAAAAGGTGACTGAGAAGAAAAATGACAACCTGACCCAACATGCACAAAGAATGTATTAATTACTAGCAAAGTAATTCCTTTTCACTTATCATAACTCCACTGATTTTACCAATATGGGATAGGTATGCAAAAGGAAAACTATAAATGGGGAGATTTTAAAACTTTAGTATATTGAAGTCTGATTTGTGAATAAGATCAAATAGTTGAATAGATAGGTCAATAAATCATTTTCCCAGTTATCTATACATGCTTTCAGACAAAAACATGTATTTGCTATTTCAATGTGTATTCTTTGTTTCCAAGGACCTGAAACCTCTTTATTAAACTGTACCTTCAAAAATAATAAAAAGCACTGATATCTAAATATCTTTAAGCAGCAAGTTGCAAGAAGTTGCACAATCTGACAGGAATGCTCTACAATATTTTATCTCACTGTTGTCATCAAAATATTACAAATTAGCCTCCTGGCAAAGTAGGTGATGTCTAATGCTTTCCAAAAAGCACTCTTTAATTGCAAGTTGAAATTACAGTAGAGTGAGTGATTGATTTTTATTCCTAATTAGAATATAACATGATATAATGAAACCAAAGAAATGTCTTCAGGAGCAGCAGACCCACATTCTGAACAAATTCCAGATACACTCTCACAGGCCACATGAAAATGGGCATATACAAATCACATGTGCCCAACTGAATCAAGTAGCTAATCTATGGAAGTAAACCATAGATTTAGTTAGCCATTATTAGAAATATGATTTTAAAAGGATAGTCTCTCTCACTACTGATTTTAGGTTTTAATTTGACTTATGAGGTTTTTTTGTTTGTTTGTTTCTCTTTTTTTCTATTTCCTTTTCAGACTGCAGCTTTAGTGGGAAAATGAGAGGGATAATATTTCCATAACTAGTTCAACAAGCCAAGTAATGTATAACTTAGGAGGATTGCTAATGGCTTTGGGGCCTGCTCAATGATTTTCAAGGAAAATAAAATTAAAAACAAATAGGCTGAACTGGGTAAGATGAAAAAATGAACTAATGAGCTAAATAAGATCATCATTCATGTCTGATTTTGTTTTCTTTTCCTAAGCATTTTTATGGTAATCTATTTACTCTCCTTTTTACATAGTAAATATATATTTTCTTTCATAGTTGAAACTTATTTTCAATTAGTGAAAATATAGTAAAACTAAAAAGGATTTCCTGAATTAAAGGTACCAGCTTTTATAGCTTTTTAAAATAATGTATATAACATTTATTTGTAAATCTCTAATTCTAAAACAAAGATTTAGATTACTAAAAGGTTGAAATACATTGTTATTCTACATAAATCAGTATCTTGAAAAGCATGTTAATTTTAAGTGCAAATGAGATAATATAAACAAAAGTAATGTCTACATAAATAATAAGTAAGTAAACAGTAGCTGTTTTACTTGAGGAAAAACTTTCACTAATCCCTTTCCCTTAAACTTATCCCACTTAAGTAAGAGCTTTTTGAAGGTAAAGTCTCTTTTACAATTCTTTTCTACATAATCTATCCACTTTTTAATGAAGGTCAGGGGATTGTTCATAGTATTAAACAATTATAAATGAGTTATGTACAGTAAATATCTTTATGTGCATAGTTCTCACTGCATTTCACTCTAAATTGAAAAAAATTGGATTATTAACATGGTTCTTTATAAATATTGCCAACCATCTTGCAGAGACTTATGCAAATCTACATTTCCCGGTTTAACGTGGGGAAAAAAATCCTGTTTTAGTGTATCATCTTCCATATAGAATAACATAGCTGCAAAAATAAATACTGCTAAATATGGCTTGTCATCTGAACATACATTTCTCAGTTTATTAATGTTGCATTTTTCTGGGATTAGTATTTACTTAGAATTCATTTTTTTCATATGCTTTACTTTTTTGTAAAATATCATCTCCAAAAATTTTACAATAAAGCAGTTATTTACCTCATGAATTCTGCTCGAGTGTGTGCCTATGTGAACTTATGTATGTGTACACATGAAACACTAAATAAAATCACATTTTTCTTAAAGATTTGGTACAGATTTGGTTTGCTGGTTTCTTTTTTTGTGGTTTTTTTGTTTGTTTTTTCCACCTTAGGAAGCTTTCTTCAATTCATATATTTGATATTCAACCACATTCAAGGCAATGGGACCTGTTTTTATTCCAATAATGAGAAGACATTTGGCCTCCCATTAAAATCTCAGTGAATATTTACTGAGCTAAATAAAATAGAAATAATAGAAAATGGAAAGAAAAGATCATTTTGGTCATGAAAGTCTTTATTACCAAGAGGAATGGGACTATCTTTAGATCAAATTTTATCATTAAAACAATGAACAAATGACCCCCCCAGAGAGAGGAAAAACAGTAAAGTATCAAAGAACAGCTAGTTTGAGTGATTTCATATGTACCTTAATATCAGAACTGATAATTCTTTGAACATTAAGTTACAGAGTATATATATGTCCTTCAAGACCTTAAGAAGACATGGGATACAGTGGAAGGAGGGGGAGAGAAGTAGGCGGTTACAATGTGAAATACATGATCAACACAACTTTCATAAATAAGAGAATGGCAACTGTGTACAAGATAAATCAAATTGGATGGATATGGAGCATTAAAAAAGGTAGATAAAGGCTGTGGAAGTGAAAATTTAAAAAAGGAAACTATAAAACATAAAGGGAAGGTCGCCTGTTAGTTACACAATGAAAACACTATTTTTATAGTTTCATCATGGTACTTACCAACTGACAAACAGCTCACTAAAGGACTTTCCTCAAAGAAGAAAATTGCATATTATTACCATGGCTAAATGTAGTAGATGAAAATCTCACAAAGATGTCAACTTAATATGAATACCTGCTATGAGAAAAGTATAGGATATACAGAAATAGATTATGAGTTTTGCACTTTGTTCTATTACAAGATATTTCTAACAGTGAGATTAAAAAAATATTGCTTAGTTTTGACTATATACGTAAATTTTTAATACAATATTTTGCAGAGCCTTTGATAAATTTGCTTAAGATTCATGGACAGAAAGTACTAAAATTAACAACATATACAGTTAATAAATATGAACCACAGCTTTCATATAACATCTAATTAAAAATAGTGCTTAATCAAAATTCTCCTTAATCAAAGTCTTTATTGGCTATATACTAACTACCAAATTAAAAACAAGTAGGTCCATATACATACTTTCATCAATTCAGTCATATCTCTCATTCTCTACTTTAACATCAATCTTGATTTAATTACGCTAGATTAAATGTCATTGCTTGACTATAACTCACTTCTTTATCTCCTCTTCAGTCTACCAGGAATACTATCTTGAGAGTGTAACCTATTGAAAAGCTCTTTCTCTGTCACGATCAAAATTCAGATGTCCCTTCTCCCAGAAGTCTGAAAACCTCGTTTATAAATCTCTACATGATGTGACTGAGGCTCACGTTTTGCTGGCATAGAGCTAGGACTTTCTAATGTTTCTCTACAATCGTTACAAACAATAAGCAAGGAAGACGAGATATAAAGAAAGCACCTAGGATGCCTCTTTGTTATGTCATGAGCAATTAAAATGGAAGTATGCTAATTTTGCACAGCTTTAAGAAACTGGGGAAGATCTCAAGTGTGATGTCTTCTGTTGTGGTCCAGTGCAAAGCCTGCTGTTAATAGATAAAGATGATGACAGACCACTGCAGAGCATGGAGTGCAACTCAAAGGGCCTGTGTGGGTAACACAGTAACATGGAACCAACACAAAGACTGCAGGGCAGTCTTTACATCTGTAAAGTCTACCCTCAGATTTCAAATTCTCCTTCACCACTTACGATAACTATATGGTGTCAGCCCTGGGTTCAATTTATGTGGCTGAGGCTTTCTTCACAATTCCCAGCAGCTTTAATACTTGGGCCAAGCACACCACACCACCTCTAGAAAATTATACACAACAATCCTGAAAATCGTTTCCCTCTCATACTCATCTCTGTTCTCTTCTGATAGCTAGCACAAACTACCAACTGCAAGTATCATGACTTAAAATGCTTTCTCTATGTTACCTAGTGGGCATTCTTTCTCTCTCTTCAGATTCTAACACAGTAGAAGAAATGGTAAATGTTGGTTGAATGCACGCCAGAAAGACACTATGTTAGGAATAGAGATAGAAGATAGCACTCTGAGCTCAAAACCCTCCAAGTCTATAGAATATTGATATAATAATTTGCCATCTCTCAAAGGCAGGATTACTGAGGTCCTGAGTCTGTAAAACTTAACTGGGATTAAAATTTAATTGCTATTACAATTTTATTCCTAGTAAACTTTGTTTTCACTGAGGTTTTAATACTATTTTCTCTCATCTTTTCTAAAACTTTCATGTCTATCTTCTTAATCTAGAGAAGTATTTGTAAACTGATTTGATTTTTATAATCAGTTATACTTCCAAATTCATTTAAGAATTGACTATTTCTAATGATATATTAAATTCTCATACAGTATTTACTTCCTGTAATATTAGGACTATCTATAGTGTGTACTTGGTGTCTACAAGTATTCTGAATAAGGACAGTATGTCCTTTTAAAATATACTTTAATTTTGGTATGTCCTTATTTTTCAATATGATCTCTTGTATACTCAACTTTTACTTTTCATATTAGTTTGATAGTGCATGTTGACTTTTGATAAAAGATATATTTAATCTGTTATTAAAACTGTAACAAAGCTATGCATTTACCTGACATTTGTTGACCATCTTAGGATAAACTACTATCTTACATTTGCTTAAGTCTCTATCTTATACATCCCAGTTAAATTTTACAGATTTTTTTTCAGAATCACTTGGAACAATTTACTGCTGTAGCTATTTATGGCAAAACATTACAGAAGGAGCTCAGACTTCTACAGAGGCCTACAGAGCCCTTGAATTCTTTTGTTAATGAAGTTAGTTCAAAAGACTAACAACAGGGAAGTAATATTGGCTGCCCACAGGGAAGGAAGAGAATAGTTAATCTGGGGCTGCAGATGCCTATTCAAACCTAAGCAACTGGAGTTCATGTTCACTCAAATTAACTAGACTGGAGAGAAAATTAAAAGGCTGTGATTTCTTACATTGCTAGAAACTTATGCTAAAAATAAAAACATGCTTTTGTTTGAACTAGAGGACAGATGGACACCAGGTTGGTGGGGAAGGGGGTAAACAGTGAAGAAAACGTAGGACCAAGTTATCATCTCCAATGTGTGTAAAGACCTGAAGTAACCTTTCATTTATGGGGAGGAAATTCTGACTAACAAAAAAGTCTTTGAAGCCTAGGAATCCTGAGCTGGAATAGAAAAGGCCCTTTGAGTCAAGTTTTCCTGTAATGGTGGGTTAGTATATTTGAAATAACACTTCAATCCATTAAAAAACAGCAAATACACCAAAGATTCCCAAAGAAAAAAGATAACCTGTTCTTAGGGTAAACAATGATAATTAAGAAAACACTTAATTTGACTAATTTATGCAATTTGAACATTCTTATTTTAAAAATAAACTTATTTGTATCAGCAGATTTTTATTTTATTATATAATTTTGATGATTGTGAATAAATCTGACTTTCAGTCAATGAAATGTATCATAATGTAAAAAAAGAAAATGAATATTTGGACCTACTGTGGGAACCTCATCCCACAATTTTCTTATCACATTGGTGTTCTTCTTTAACTCACTACTAAAACATGAAGCTTTAAGCACTATCAAAAGTATACTCATGTGCAGGGAAATGCTTTACACATTTTTAAGATATCAGCTACAGTAGTATACAAGTTGTCTGTAGCAAACTAGAGTATTAAACAGAATCTGTGACAGAGTCTCATAGGAAGAATAAAACAGGGATGCCTAGGATTCTGAAGCAACAATAAATTCTTTTTGGGTGAGTAAATACTTTTCAGCAATAGCACAATTTTGACTTGCTACTGGATCTTGGTGAACCCTTTAAAAACAGAGAGCTAATTTTGAAGGTACCCCATAAATAACTGGCTGCAGCAAAACCATTCAGCCATAAAATCAACCTCCATCATTTTGTCTAACAGAAGTACCCAGAAAACAAAAGTACAAATCAAGAACAGGCAGTTCACTCTCTAGTTCACTGTTGTCTTTCCCCTACTAGGATATAAGCCGAATGAGGACAGAAATGTGTGTCTATTTTAATCACGTGTCTGATCTCAATACTTTGAATAATGCCTGGTGCATGGGAGATGCTGAACACACATTTGCTGAAATAATACTTTAATATCAGGTGTTTTTTTTTGCAAAAAGTTGGAAAACATTTTGCTATTAAACTCAAAAGGAAAAGATGAACTCAATTTTTAAAAAGTGCTCTGGATCCATTTACAGTATTTTTGAAAGAAATTGAGGAGCATAGCAAAGACTTAAAGGATTCCTCAAATTTTCTTTCTTCAAGAGAGTAACTTTTGAGAAGAAATGAAAAGGTATAAAGCTATCCTTGGAAAACATCCCAGAATAGAGTAACACTGGGTCTCAGTAAAGAAAGAGAACTGAAAGAAATGTAAGAATAAATAAAAGAAGTCCTTTGATATAGAATTTTTGATACTTACATCAGAGTTAAACTGGCTTTTTAATACAAGTCAAAAGTACCTTCAAAGAAAATTTGGGTCCCTACTCTTATTAAGTACAGTGACTAACCTACCTCTTTAATGAAACTCTTCTCTATAAACTAGATAGATGTGGTTGATAGGTCATCCAGGTCCTAATGTGTAGTGTGGAGTCAGTCTCCTCAAATGAATTAAATATGTTTTCTCAAGATGCCAGAGTAGGACTTTGCTAGTTTTACCTTGATACCTATTATCAACACTTAAGTAATGAAGATTATTTAAAGTTAAATTAAGAGCTTATATTATGAAGACTCTTGAGTCTTAGAGAAGCTTTGTCCTTCTCAAACAAAGTTGTTTGCCTTTTTCCAAATAGAAGAAACAATCACTTCTCCTACTTTTTCTGATATAGAAGGTGTAGGACTATCACTGAGTATCTCCTCCCTATCTAAGAGTCTCTCATTCTGAGAATAACATATCTTCTCCGTGTATGTTCAGTACCCTCCTCTCTCCTTTGGTACCCCAGCCTATTGGACAGAATAAGTACCCTGGTTCAGTCCATTATCCACTAGAATCTACAACATGTAAATCCCTCATACATACACACACACACACACACACACACACATGAATGTATATATCCCCCATATATATGAGTGTGTGTGTACATACGTGAATAAATATTTGCCTTTTCTCCTAATCTGTCTGATATTAATTTGTTCATCTGTCCAACCTTAGACCACAGATGAGGTGGGGGATGTTTTCCCTGGACCCAACATGAGCAAATTAGAATGCAAAAGGCACAGATGCAGGAGAGGGATAGCACTGCAGAGGTCCAGACTTGCAGACAACCAATAACTTCACTTGTGCCTTAGAGATTAAAAAATCTCTCTCCATGGAAATGTTACCAGGTGATAAAGGGCACTGAGACTCTGAGCCTGGACAGTGCCCATTAGTCCAACTGTCACTGTCTGGATTCTTCAAATGGGCACACAATTGTAAGATCACTTAGGTTAAGGAAACAACAATAATAAGATGTACTTAACAAACAACCGATAATAGAGTCACTGAGGCCACAAGTGAGTCAGTTATCTTACCCCAGTTACTGTCCAGTGTTCTAAAAGTCCTACACAAAAGGTTTCCAAAATGGCATCTTCCTACCACTCAAGACCTGAAACAAGTATTCCAAACAAAAGACCACAATGGCATCTTCCCACAGCTGTATACCTAGAATTATTAAGAATAGAAGGCCACAATGGCATCTCCCCACAGTTGTATACCTAGAATAAGAATTCCGAATAAAAGGCCACTTATAGCACTTTTAACAGTTTTCACTGTGGATCTGGAAGATTCACAGATCCTGTTTCCAGCAAGTTCACCTCAGGCTAAATCCCAGAGCAACGAAATCCAGGATGGGCAAACTCCCAGGATGACCAAACCCATTAGTGGCTGCATTACAGGGCCACTTTTGGAGCCATGAACAACCTTTATCAGTCTCCACTCCTACTAATTCTTTCTTGCCCTCAAGGCATGTCTATCTGGTGCTATTTTTCCTTACCTACGGCCCCCTGCAGGGGGCACCACCTATAGCATCAGCCTTGCCTTATAGCTTTGTCTTAATGGGCCCCAGTTACAGAAAGAGTCCATTTCAGATGGAAGGAAGGGTCTTTAATATGATGGTGTTATGTGAGTCCTTAAGACTTCACCAAGCAGAAATGTCATTTCTTTTGATTTACTTGTGGAAATAGTGTATATTTTTGGCAATGTCAGTGTTATTGTGAAAAATCTAAACCTGATTCTACAAATATTAAAACTTGCTTAAAGGCAATATATATTTTTTCAAATTGATTACACATACATACATGTATATTATATGTACATGCATGTGTGTGTATATATATACACACACATACATACACATCCTAAGCTCTTGTTCCTATCACCCCCCCCCTAATTTTATACCCTTCCCCTCTGCTCTAGCTTCAGTTCTACTAAGATTTTAATTTTCCTTGTTGTTTTGTTTTCCCTATATCCTGCACATAGGTGAGATCATCCAGTATTTCTTTGTCTTTCTGGCTTATTTCCACTAAGATGATTCTTTCTAGGTTCATTCATGTTATCACAAATAAGTCAAATTTACTTTCGATAGATGAATAATATTCCATTGCGTATGTATACCACAACTTTCTGATTCATAGGTCCATTGTGGGCATTTGGGTTGTTTCCATATCCTGGCTATTGTAAATAGTGGTTTAGTTTTAGAAACAGTGCATATTTTTGGCAATGTATATCTATGCAAATTTGACCTTGACTGTGCAGATAGTAAAACTTACTTAAAGGCAGTATTTTAAATGAAAAACAAGAACTTATAGGTAACCCCACACCATGAATGAAAATGTCCAATAGACACTGTTGTCTACTTGCTTCTCATTAGTTCTAGATACTACTGAGTAAGTCTGATGATCACAATGTGCTCTGAAGGCACAGGAAATAACCATTTGAACTGCCAAAAAAGAGGGAATGGCAAGCCGGGCACGGTGGCTCATGCCTGTAAGTTTCAGCATATGAAACGGCTGGGACTAGGGATCACGGTCCGAGTCCCACTAGGGGCAACACAGAGAGACCTCAATAATAGCTGGGTGTGGTGGCACATACCTGTAATCCCAGCTACCTGGGGATTGCTTGAGTCCGTGGTACCCCAGGTAACATGAGCCTGCAGTTTCATGGGCAAAAATAGTAAGAACTAGTCTCAAAAATTTAAAAAAAAAAATGGAATGAAAATGAAATATTTTGAGAGTTTACTCAAACTCTCAGGTTTTTAAATTGAACCCTGCATGTTCAAGTTTTGGACCTGATATACAGACTATTAGGAAAATGGGATCTCCCCCAATGCAAGAAAAGTTCTACTTTTGAAGAAGATCCTCCTGATACAAAGTAACCTGAGCCCAGGTGGCAGAAGCTGGTGACAGTGACTGAGATAGTGACAGTGTTGCCAATTGCTTAGAGATATCAGATTCTGATAACAATGCACAAAAGTCATCTTAGAAGTCTTAATCATGACTTTATAGAAGAGTAGCTATTATTACTAAAAAGTTGTTTTGTTTCATTGAGCACACAATGCATTTGGTTAGACAAACACAGACTTCCAAAAAGGATGATCAAAAAAGTAAAAGAGAATTTTCTGAAACAGAGGAAAACCAGGCATCTTTCATGAGACTCAGCAACAAATGAGTTGCTGTAAAGAGTGGTGAACAAGAATGTCCATGAGATATTCAACAGCTCTTTGGTGCGCAGATTCTCCCAAGTTTCTCAGAAAACTTAAAGCATAAGTTTTACTTCACATAAACATAGAAAAATAAATAGAAAGGGGACTCTGCTGCCTCACATTTAGATGGATCCAAGGATAAAAAAAATGTAAATCAGAAAAAAAAGGAATTCCAGGACAGTATCTGTTTAATTAAAACAGATCCTGTCTACAAAATTTTGAATAGTTTGAGAATGGGTTCTGCATTTCTACATGGCACACATGAGCTACACAAGCTAATCTTACCTAGTTCAAATGATACGAAACAAATGCTCATCCTTCACAGAGTTCTGAATCTATTATATTTAAATTAACTTCAAAGAATGACTTCACATCTTTATAAGAAAATGTGAGTTTTTAAGTTTTTTAAATAAATCAAAAGCATACCAAAAAGAGAAAGTGTTATAATCTAAAGTGATATATGAAATCCTGAGAGCACAGATTATAATTCCTAAACATAGGGGTGTGTGTGTACATTACATGTTTGCTTAATAATATAATAGCTTTGTTGATCTAAAAGCAAGTGAACTTTTTGTGATGGGAATTAGCAGATATTGTGTTTGATTAGGTTATACGTCTATCATAGCATCTTACTGTGGAATTATCTGTTTAAAGAATTATCAATGAGCAGTTTTGATTACTAGTAAGACTAGGTGAAAATAAATTTCTTAACATAAATTGATACAACATTCTGAGAACTCAAGTTAGGTTGAAGATTTGATGCATGACATTCATATTACCCTCCAGCTGTTCATTCAGTTGCCTTCCAAGTGTTCTGAACACTAAATAATTGATGACTGTGAGTAAGAAGTAAAGAAGAAAGGTTGGGACAGAGAGAAGCATCTGGACACGTTATCTCACAGAAAACTAAAATATTCATAAGATTCAATAATTTTATTTCTAAGTATTTGTAGTGCTAAATGGAGGAGAAACAAAAATGGTTTCTCCCTAGCAGAATTTACTTCATTTAAGTCTACTGCTTACTTTTTTTTTTTTTTTTTGAGTCCTTTATTTTGATGTGACTTTAATCTCAGAGGAAAGGCAAAAAAATATTCCAGGATGGCCTGTGTACACTTCACTCAGATTCCCTCAAAATGAACATTTGCTATAGCCATAGAACCATACTAAAGTAAAAAGAAATTGAAAAGCATAAAACCAAAGAATTTATTTAGATTACTCCAGGTAGTAATGTATTTGGTGTGTGCAGTATATGCAATAGCCCTACATAAATTTTCCACTTTCGTAGCTTCATCCATCTACCACGCAATCAAAATGCTAAACTGTACTATCAAAAAACTCCTGCATGCTGTTCACAGTCATACCTACCACCACTCCACCCTAATATCTCACAAACAAATCTGTTTTTTCTTTCCTTTAATGCTACTTCATAAACAACAAATACATGTATGTAGTCATGTCATATATAGGCTTCAGACATTGTTTTTGTCCCTCTTGATATGCTTTTCTAGTCAATCACCCCGATTGTTGAGTTATATAAATTGCAGCTCCTCTTTATTTCTGAATAATATTTCATGACATGTCTGTACCACAGTTTAGTTATCCACTGTTTGGCTACCATGAAATTTTGTGAACAAGTTTCTGCATGAAAATTAATTTTCATTTTTTTTAGCTTTTTAACATCAATTATATATACAATACATATATTAAAATCATCATTGTATAACCCAAAGTTTTTCCACCACCATGCCACCTTTGAATCATCTTGATCTCTTGTGTTCATCTGTCCCCTGATTTCACCCCCCCCTTGCTGTATGCTTTAGTTCTGCTAATAGTTTGTTAATTTTAACTTTTCCTTACCTTTTTGTTTGTTTTCTCTTCATCCCACATAGAAGTAAAGCCATTCTGTATTTCTCTTTTTCTTTCTGGCTTATTTTCACTAGGGTGATTCCTTCTAGTTCCATCCATGTTGCTGCAAATGACATGAGTCTGTCTTTCTGATTGCTGAATAATATTCCATCATGTAAATACAACTCTACTCTTTGATTCATCTGTCAATTTTGGAGCATTTGGGTTGGTTCCATATCCTGGATATTATAAATAGTTCTGCACTAAACACAGAAGTGCAGGTTTCTTTTTGAATTGGTGTTTTTATATACTTTGGGTAGATTTCCAGAAGTGCAATCACTGCATCAAATGGTAGTCCCATTTTCAATAGTTTGGGGTTCTTCACACAGATTTCCACAGTGTCTTAACCAGTTTGTATTCCCACCAGCAGTGTAAAAGTGTCTTTTTTTCTCTACAGCCCCACCAGTACTTGTTATTGCCTGGTTTTTTGAAATGGACCATTCTTACCAGTATGAAATGGTATTTGGGATACATGTTAAGAGGTAAAATTGTCAGATCATATTGGTAAACGCATATGATCTGTTTTAAAAGGAACTGTCAAACAATTTTCCAGAGTCACTGTAACTCTTACATCTCTACCAAGAATAATTGAGTGATCTGATTATTCTACCACTTCACCAGGATCTGAAGGTACCACTATTAATTTCTAACTTTAGCCACTCTGAGGAGTGTGAAGTGCTATTTCCTTGTGATGTTAATACATATTTCTCCAATAGCTAGTGGTATTTAACAAGCTTTCATATTCTTTTTACTATCTATATCTTCTTTAGTGAAATATCTGTGTGTGCATATGCTTTGCTCAATTTCTAAATGGATTGCTTTTCAAGTGTTGAGTTTTGATTCATTATTAAAAATGTGGTCTGCAATTTTCTCCCAGTTTGTAACTTGTCTCCTCATCTCCTTTACAAGTGGGAGCAAAAGCTATGAATGATTTATGAAATATTTTTTCCTTTAGATATTTTTTTCAGTGTAAAGTATGCATACTACTTGACTATTCTAGAATGAGGCTTTTCTATTGCTTTCTAAAAGTTTTAGTTTTGTACTTAAATGCATTTTAAGTTGTTTTCTGTAACGTATGATACTCAGGCAGGGGTTCATTGTTTAAGCTTATGGATGTATAATTTATTTAGTATATATTTAAAATATTCTTCCTCCACTGGAATATTTTTGCTCCTTTGTAAATTGTTAATTTGACATGTTGTACCTACTTATTATTCAGTTCCACTGAGCTATATATCTGTCTTCCTCCATACCGCACTTCCTTGAATACCATAGCTACTGGTAAGTAAGAACACTAATATTTCACACATTATTCCTTCTCAACATTGTTCTTGCTATTCCATAGACTTTTCCTTTCCATATAAATTTCTGAATACTTTTTTTTATATATGTATAAGAATAAGCCTTATGTAAATAATTAGAGGAATTACCTTATCCTTATAAAAGAGTTTAGGAGAAGTAACACTTTTACTATGGTTGTATACATCTCTATGAACTATTTTTTAAATTCTGCTGTTTCCACGTTCACTTTTTTCATTGAACATTGACAACTTTGTGATGAAATAAGGGGGAATGCATTATATTAGAGCAACACAGAATTAAGAAGGTCAAACACTAGCCTTTGATAATGTCAATTATGTACTCCAGTTTAATATTTTAACAAGCTTATGCTGGTCTGAATAAATTTATGTGTAAGTTCATTATAACATTTGTCACAATACATTTTATAATATATAATACACAAGAGTTCTACCTGGGAGGGGGAGGGGCTTTGACTTTTATTATTTTATCACTTGATAGTGTCATGTGGTAAAATGCCGCATAACAATGAATGAGGAAAATCGTTCTTTAATCCACAAAAGAATATTTACAAGTAGCTATCTTTGATTTTTAAAGATATGGCCTCTTTGAATCTTGAATAAGATTTAGGAATGCTCTCCCCTCTCTTCCTCCTAGACTTTTATTGTTGTACATATTTCTAAGGACAATATACATTGTGCGATACAATGTATAATCATATACATATGGTTACATTCACATCCACCCCTCCACTCTTAACAAGGAAGAAAATTAACTGTAAAAATCTCAAATTGCAATGACGTAGTTAGGCAATGGGTTTTTATCTCAAAGAAATAGTTCATTGACTATAAATAACTTTCCCAACAGAAATTTGAACTAAAAATTCATCTATTTTGCATATATCTTATATCACAGCCAACCTTAATCATCCAAATTTTCACGTAAGCAGAGCTAACTTTTAGAACGAGCAGAGAAGAGATATATTCAAAATTGGATTCTTGGCAGGTCACTTCACAGCTTAAAGTTATTCAGTAGTTTCCCTCCTCCATCTCAATCAGAAAATTCTAAAAACTTTTCAGAGGTATGGAATGCTTTCATGATCAGCAATCTACATATCTTTGCAACACTATCTAAACTGCATCCCTTTTTTGTCCTTTCCCAAATTCTCCAAACTCCCTCAGCGTTCTACACCTTTGCATATGTTATTCCTTCCATATATTCCTACCATACTGACCTACTTAACTCACTCAAACACCATATGTCCCTCCACCCCTTCTATTGTACTTTCACAGTAACATAAGTTTGGCATGGAGGACTACCGTGTAGTCTTGTCTATTTTTCTAGTAACTCATAGAACTGTAAATACCTTAATAGCATGAATTCATTTATAAAGCCTGACATATACCAAGTATTTGATATTTCTAGAAAAAAAGACAGAGAAGGAATGTGACTTTCTAAGTCACAGAAAAATCTATTATGTACACAAAATTGGTTACTAATAAAAACAATTTTGAAATCTTGTTCCATCATAGCTACAAGTTTCTGAGTAACGCATCCACTCACCCTTAAAATTAGTTATTACTACTCTGCTAAGAGTGGTAATAATCTGAAGAAAGGAGAAAATAATTAAAATAATAATTCGGAGCATACTCCTATGAAGTCTAAATGGAATAAATATGAAAACCACCCTATCAGTAAATACAATAGAGTTTTTTCTTTTCTTTGGTGCTAATTAAGGAGTTTCTCCCCAGGTCAAATAAGGTGTTTTTTTTAAAAAGAACTTTACTCTACCAATTACTTTCAAATATAACATCTACTGTGTTTCTCACCCCAATCCTATCATGGAAAGTACTGATTCATTTTAGAAATGAAGGACTTAGAAACACAACTATTAACAATGAACCAAGAAAATAGGCAGCAACGAAAAGAGCCAAAACCTTGGCACTCAAATTTTCTCTCACATTTTGGTATTCTCAGTCTGTAAGAAGATTCCTGTTTTATCACAAAGATATCATATACAGACATAAAAGAGAGCAGCTAAAATTACCTAAAAGAATTAGGTTTTAATAGACACACACAAGATTTAAAGAGATATGGAATTATTTCAAAAAATATGGAGCATCTAAAAATATATGCACCATTATGGATGCATAGTGTATATATATATACACATTTTTGCATTATTTGATTATGATTGAGAACTTGTGAAATGAAAAAATAAACACGCATAGCGGAAAATGTTTCTTTCCTTTCTTTTTAAAAACTACTTCAATAGAAAAGAGCCTTCATCAATTCTTTATCTTTCCCAGATTTTTCTCCCAGAGTTTTCAACAAATAACACAATGCTTTTTGGTCAGTAATTACAAACAAATTTCAAGGCTCATTATCAATTGATGGACATTTCTGTTTAATTAAATTATGCATTGTCATTCTGGAAAGAATTTAGCTGAGGTATTTTTCAAAAGTGGGGTATAAGAGAATAGAGTTTTAGTAGTGGAAGTGTATTATTTTCCTAGAGAAAACGATGAGGTAAAAGTGATCAGGGAAAGCTATAACTGTAAAAATCTCCAGGTACACACAGGACGTATTCCTCCACAGCTCAGGTGACAACTGATAAACACAATGTTGCTTAGAAGGCCATCTAAGGTCTGTGAAAGAACCAGTGGTAAAAGCTTAGCTGATCCAGTCAGTCCAACAGCAAAAAATGGAGCTTCCGAAGTTGATCAGCGGACTTCCTGGATGAGAGCTACTAGGAGCTAGGGGCATAATACAGCTGCCATATGAACTTTAAAAGACAGAGCACAGGTGCATTATACTTTCTTTTTATAAATTTTCCTGGTTGGCTTCTCTGTGCACCCTGGTCTCTGCCCAGCAACACTATCTGGGATAGGATCACCAACAAATTGGCTTTTACTTTTTCTCACCCTCTATGTAAATAAATCTTTTCGTTTTTAAGTGTGCTCACGAGGACTCACTGATAGGTCATCTCCAGTGTCTAGAGTTTGCCCTGTTTCAGATACTTTTCTCATTGGAAAGAAAGGAAAACGGGTGATTAGAAATGCCATCCACTCGTGCCTGTGAGCTTCAGTCTATGAAGCGGGGTGCTAGGGATCGCGCTTCGAGTCCCGCCTGGGGCCCGTAGTGAGACCTAGTAATTCCAGCTACCTGGGAAGCTGAGGCTGGAGATTGCTTGAGTCTTGGTACCCCAGGCAATGTGAGCCTGCGGTTCCATGAGTAAAAATAGCGAGACCTAGCCTCAAAAAAAAAAGAAAAAGAAGAAAAGAAATGCTACCCACACTCTTGTTTTTACACTAGAAATCATTACGAATTTAAGACTGCCAGTAAAACAGAATTAGTCCAAAGTATGTTAGTACCAATATTTCTTTCTCTACCAGAAGCAGTTAGAACACCTCCAGGACTCCAGTGCAGTGGAGGATGAAATAGTAGCTGCAGAATTGGGCGGAAAAAACAGAAAAGGTTAAAATACTGACTTAACTCTAGAACAACTGATCCAAGAACAAGAAATACAATATAGACATTTGGAATAGGTGAGAGAGGAAGAGCAGCAATGACAGACACACAATCAGTTCTCTCTATATTATCCACAAGAAAGCCCTCAGGCAAAAAGTCCCATCCAATGATAAAGCTTCCCATTAAATTTGGTAACTAAGAATTAAATAATTAATTAAAAAAGACTTAGAAAAAGGCACATCTTCAGGAAACTTCAGAAGAGTGGAGTTCTAAGTCTTATGAACTAGACACAAGGTTCATTCAAATTATCTTTCTCAACAGCAACAAAGAAAAATAACAGCAATGCAACAATTCCTTCCAAATTCTAAAAGGAAGTAATTATCAAAACTAAATTTTATATTTAGTCTCCTGTAAAGGTAAAATAAAAGTATTTTTGGTACATACAAACAAGCTTAAATTTTTCCCTTTCTCGATAAATATATGGAAGCTATGCTTTAAAAATTCAAAGAAATAATCTCAAGAAACAGGAAACCAAAATAATAGAAAGGAACAACCATTTCTAAGATGATAGCAATTGGAGTTCCGGTACAACAGGGAGAAAGTGATAAAAAAGCCTAAAGAATTCTGAGTTGAGAACAAGCCTTGAAGACAGTTCCATGGAAGGGGAGAGAGCCCCTGAGAAAGTCCACAGAAACCATCAGTAACCCAAGGCTGTTTCTTACCACAGAGTGACCTGGACCCCCAGGATAGCATACTCCCTGGTGCATTTTTACTACCAAAGAAAGACTTAACAGGTCTGCAGAAGCATCTGGAGAATCAATAACAAACAGAAAGCATCTTACTCCTTACAATCACTAAGATCAAGAATAAGAAAACTACTCATGGCAGACTGCATCACTCCATTACAAGAAAAGTTTAAATCACTGTGTAATTATACACATTTGGGGTTCTCTACATAAAAATCAAGACTATATAGAAAACAAGGAGTAGAAGAGTTAGTATAATAAGATTTATCATCTTCCTTAGGAATTAGTCAAGAGATACTGTGTAAAACAAAGAACTAATGATTATAATACATAGTTAAAATATGAAAAAAGGGGAAAAGAAAGAAAAATCTTAAAAAAGGTTAAAAGATCTCAAAGTGTTTCTGAATTGCTGATGACAGAGCGTTGATAAGATGGAGGCAGGGCCAACTGTTCTTGTTCATGTTTTCCTATGGTAAGTTTTCGAATAATAGCTCACTTTTAAAATGATGTACATTATTTGGAAAAAATCATTTTTTAAAAAGCAAGTCATTTATAATCAAGGAATAATAGTTCCAGTAGCTGTTCACAAAACATATTTTTGAAATAAACATCTAAGCATTATTATATATGTACTACAGCTTTCCTTTAACATTTTTAGCTCTATATTTCACAAAGGCTTAGAATGGAGCATATAAATGCTAATTTCTCCTAAGAAAATACAGGTTAGGTCTCCATGCCTCACTTTTTTTTTTTGCCTCACATTTTTTATTGTAAAGAAAAAAACTGTTTCACTTGATGCTTAGGGAGCAGAAAACAGGGAATTTTCTCCAAGTACCTCCTTTTACTAACTGTCCAAAACCATGCACTAAAAATGTCTCATGTTAGTATAATTTAGTAAAAGTTGTTCTACTTTTATCTATTTGTGAACTAGAAATGTGTATTTAAAAGTAAGCAAAATAAAGTGTTAAATATAATAATATGGAGGGTTTTGAAGTTGTTCTTATGGAAAATAAAATATGCCAAATGAATACTACCTCACTTCTCAGAATTTGAGGTTAAAAATGTTAAAGTGAATTCAAACTAACTCTTTTCAGAGAAGTTTCCATAAGTATGCTAGTAATAGAAGATGGGGCTGAGGAGTATTATTGGTGAAATAATATTTGCTTTCCCTCATTTATAAAATTTTCTTAAAAGAAATAAGCTTACTCAAATATTAGTCATATTCAGTAAGAGGTGTCTGCTAAAAGCCATGTTTAATAAAAACTACCCAATATACTTTCTTAATCTACTCTTCATTGTGTTTTGAAAACGAAGTCTTCCATTTTGTTGGTCCCTCACATTATACTTGATGTGTACATAAATAGACAGGTGACAGTTGAATAAGTCATTACAAATGCCCATATTCACACACTCATCAGAAAATTCTGTGGGACAACTAACAATACTGCCAGTTCAAGGAAGTTTCCCTTAGAAAAGATTTACATATATTTAAATATCAACACATTTATCTAGTATCTACTATTTGTTGACACAAGATTTTAGAGGAAATGAACCTTCATCCTCACCTCCTCTTCCTATACTTTCCTATCCCCTTCCAGCAAAGCCTAGCAATCAAGAACAGGCTTTGAGTTCCTACCCTGTCACTTTCCAATTTGTAACTGTCAGTCACGTCTCTATGTCTCACTTTGCCAATCTATAAAGTGGGGGTAACATTTCACAACCCAGCAGGTATGTAAAGAAGAATGCTGACTACCTGAGAAGCTGAGGCTGGGGATTGTTTGAGTCCATGGTACCCCGGGCAACGTGAACCTGTGATTCCAGGGGCAAAAATAACAAGACCAAGATGAAGAAGACGACAACGACGATGACGACAAAGAAGAAGAAGAATGCTGAGCAAAACGTCATGTTATATAAATGGTCTACTGAGGAGCTAAAGGTTATGAAGCCATGGCAACGCTTATTACTCAGAGCAAGAGGAAATAACCTAAGAGGCATCTGCAGACATATAACATGGGCCAGCTTCTTTGACTTTGTACCCTAAGTCCTTACAACTATATATGACTGTAAATTTATGTTATCTTAAACTTTTTAAAAAGTAGGAGAGGAGAAAGGGAAATCTGGTGGAAAGCAAGGGGAAAACAAATTTCAAGAAAGAGAATAGGAGAAAACTTTATAGTTAGCATAATAAAGGAGCATCAGTACAATAGTGATATGTAAAAGAGAAAGTATGCAGTAGAAGAGTAAATAAGAGAAAAGGAAAAAAAGCTAAAATTAGGAGTGAAGCATGGGAGTGAAACGGGTGACAAAAAATGTCACTAAGACATGGAAGAAATAAATCAGTAAATGTTTTTTGCTATTATGGAAGTGAGAGGTTGGAGTAAGAAGCAGCACACTAGATAGTGGGATGCTGCAAAGTCAACTTCCAAAAATCAAGCACTTCTTTCTGGCCATGCAAATGTCTAGTCTTAAAAAGGATGATGATGAAAACTAACCATGAAAGTCGCCAAACTAAACGAGATATAAAGGCGAGGTTCCCCGAAGCAGCTCTGGGAAGATGCGTTCCCACAACACATGAAGGGACAATCAAGTTCAGAAATGGGAGACCCAAACAAGAAAAAGTGAGAAGCATCCCCAACATAAATTGAAGTTCCAGCTTGTACCCATAACTTCTGTGATTGTAGAAGAATGACCCAAACATTGACAGAACAAAGTGACAGGAAAAACAAAGGTCATTTAAAAAAAAAAAAAAAACTCAACCATATGAAGATGTAATAAGTTATAATAAACCTATAACTTACAGAACAAAAATACCTCCCAGATCTGTAGCATATGGAAACAGTATGAAAAAAGCTGATTTCATGGAAAAGACTCATGTAATAGCTTGGTTCTTCTTAAAATAAGCAAAAGGAATTAATTCTTTTAGGAGAAGGCTGAGGGTGTCAGAAAATTAATCTATCACAGTGCAGGAATTCTAGAAGACCCAGAAAGAAGAAGGGTAAACACAGTGGACAGTCTTTGGCCCATTAAATAAATCATCAGAGTACTGAGACAAAACAGAGAGTACAGATGATTGAACATATTCTCAGAAAGCTGTATTATTAAACACTGTAATAACTACAAATACTGCTGTTAAAAGAAAAATCCTGTCAATTTTTCTAATCAAATTTTAGTATTAAATGGGTTGATTTTGCTAGACCAAAAATTCTGTTTACTCAGGCTTCCAGATTCCAAATAAAATTCTGGATGTTTTATCCAAGTACAAATCAGTTGATCATCCAGTTCTGCTATTCAGGAAACTGCTCAGGGCTCCAAGCAAAACAACAGACTATAAAATAAGCATAAGGTAAAAAATGAAAAGTCAAGCATATACATAAAAATGAAATAAAATAATAAGCACAGAGGAAGAGCAGGACTAAAATTCAAGAGAAAGAAAGGGGAAGAGGAAACTCAGAAAGAAACAAAAATAGTAACATTGTTAAACTGCTATGCAATCCTGGGTCAGTGTCAAATATCTAAGAAAAATGATTTCTTCAAAGGTAGAGATCTGGCTGGCTCTTGATTTGCACAGGTACCAGATAGGGAATAAATTGTGGAGGAAGGGAAGAAACAAGAAGGTTTTTACTTTTACTGTTTTCCTACACCATATATATATATATATATATATATATATATATATATATATATATATATATATATATATATATATATATATTATTCAATCCAGGTACATTATTTTAACAAAGAACACTAACACATACTCTTCGCCATTCCATCTACCCCAACAAGCAAATTGCCCAAAACAATGAAATTAACTGAATAGAAAGTACTGTACTATTTATTTTGTCAAGAAGCTAACTACTTCACAAAATTAATTTGATGACTTAGAAATAACAGCTCAACACAGGATATAGAATCATTTAAAAATAAATAAAAATTTTCAATAAAAAAAGATTTGCATTCACCCATCCATTAGATGTATCAATTCAGTCTCTTGGGTATATAGAGTTTATAGAAAGAAAATGGAACAGATCATCTAGGTTCAAGACCTAAAACTTTAGACACACTGTAAACTTTCAAATTACTGTTTCTATCACATCAGCAATTCCTTTTAGTTTTTCAACTTTGTTTAATAAGAATATTTCCCTTTAAGTTTATTGATTTCTGAGTTATTTACATAACTACATATTTCTGGGATTACCCTTCACATCCAACGTGTGCACAGATCTTAATCTTCAACACAGCTCTAGTTCCATACCCATACCTTCTCTCCTCTCTCCTCTCTCCCCTTGTCCCACCTCTCCCATGCCCTTTTGTAACCAATATATATTTTTACAGAGGTGTTGAATTACTGTTTTTATTTCATCGGTTCTTTTTCCCCTTTGGCTATTTACAAATGAGTGAGACCATCAGGAAAATGTCTTTCTTGCTCTTTATGACTTTTTTCTCTTAGTGTAATCATAATCACACCAAGATCCCCAAAACACCTTTTCAAATCTTTTTAACATGTGAAGTAGTATTCCACTGAATACATATTCCACAATTTCTTTATATATTTACCTTTCCATGGACATTTAGGTTGGTTCCACCTGTCTATCGACTTATCTACGGTGACTGTTGCTGCCATGAACAAAGGCATACATAAGTTTTTTAGTAATTTTACCTTCATATGCTTTGAGCAAACACCTAGCATGGTATTGCTGGATCACAGGGTATTTCCACTTTCAGTTCTATGAGAAACATCCATACTCTTCCATAAATGCTTTTGCAAATTACATACATTCCCACCAAAAATGAATATATTACTTCTTCTCCACAACCTGGCCAACATTTGCTGTTTCCAGACTTTAAAATAGAATATTCTCAAAGGTGAGAGACATTTCATTGTAGTTTTGATTTGCAATTTGCGTAACAAAGGGTGCTAAGCATTCCATCTTTGGAGAAGCACCTATTTAGCTTTTTGCCCATTTTTAATTGTGTTATTTGTGTTTTTGAGTTGTAGAAGTTATTTATATATTTTCGAAATGAGTAAATAACTTATACCACTCCATAAGAAGCCATTTTTGTTTTTGTAGTAGTTGATGCAGTACATAAGTTTCAGTGTTACATGGTCTCATTTGTTTGCTTTTCTTTCACTACAGGTTGCAGTTACATGCAGAATTCAATTTGCTAATATTTTGCTCAGGGTTTTTGATTTTTTGCTAATCCAAAAAATTGTTCTTGCATCATATTAATCAGGAAGTTGACCTTGAGTTATCTTTTTTGTGCTGCCCTTGTCTTGTTTGGGGACCAGGGTAATCATGCTCCTGTTCTTTTTTTTTTATTACTATTTTTATTTTTTTTAATAATTAAAAAAATTTTGTGGGAAGAAAACAAGTCACATACACAGGTATACATATTACATACCATAATTACAAAATTATAACCATGCAAAATAATATATTATTTATTGATATGTGATTTAAAAGTTTCAAATACCACTGGCATGGCAAACATCAGATCCAGTGTACTAATTATTATTTCTGGGAATGTATAATGGGGAATAGGATAGAAGAGATATCCACAAAGAATGTCAACTATCTCTGTGTTGGTTGTTTTTTTTTTATTAAATTTTTTTAATTTGCATATATGTGTATTTATAGTTATATTACATTATTGTGTACCCCGGGGCTTTCCCACTTCACTAACACCTGTTAACCATCCTGATCTTTTGTGCTCCTCACCTCCTCCACCTTCTTCACTCCATTGCTCTCTCTCACTCCATTTTGAGTCCCATTGTTTTTATTTTTTCTTGTTCGTTTGTTTTTCCTTATATCCATCATATAGGTGAGCCATCCTGTGTTTCTTTTTCTTTTTGACTTATTTCTGCTAATATGAGTCTTTCTAGTTCCATCCATGTTGCTGCTGCGAATGACATGTATTTATCCTCCTTGATTGATGCGTAGTATTCCATCCTGTGTATGTACCACATTTTTTTAGCCAGTCATCTGTTTTGAGGCATTTGGTTTGTTCCCAAATCTTGGCAATTGTAAAGAGAGCTGCAAGGAACATGCACATACAGGTGTCCTTTTGAATTAATGTTTTCATGTTCTCTGGGTAGATTCCTAGTAGTGGGATTGCTGGGTCAAATGGGAAGTCCACTTTCAATTGTCTTCCACACAGTCTTCCATAGTGGCTGGACCTATGCTCCTGTTCTTTTAAAGAGTTTGAGAACAACAGGTGTTATATCTTCATTAAAATTTTGACAGAATTTATCAGTAAAGTTATCTGCTCCTGAACTACTGTTCAGAGACACTTGATTACTCTTCTGATTCTATATTTACATTTGGTCTGTTCCACACATTTATTATGACCTGTTAAGTCTTGGAGGTTGCATATTCATATAAATTTCCCCATTTCTATTAGATTGGCATTTTATTTACATATAGATATTCATAGTATTCTCTTATAATCCTTTGCCATTCTACAATATCTTACTATTCTGCTTCTTTCATTTCTGATGCTTTTGATTTGGGTTTTCTCTTTTGAGTGTCTAGATAAGGTTTATTGCTTTTGCTTTTTCCTTTCAATGAACCAACTCTTGATTTCATTGATATTTTTATCATCTTCATTTCTCCTTATCTCCACTATAATTTTTATTATTGCTTTCCTTCTACTGATTTTTTATTTGATTTGCTTACCCTCTTCCTATTCTAACCCCCAGAGCAAACTACCAAACTTAAGAGTAAAATATCATGGCTCAACCACCTGGCCATGATGAATTTTTTTGTGAGCAAAATTTAGTTTTTTCCTGGTTGTTCTCAGGAGTAATTTTACTGAAAACTCTTTAATCATAGTGTAGGGGGAGAACCTCCACCAACAATAATCTGATAGAGACAATAAGTTCTGTTGACACTTAACAGAACCTGCACTAGTTTACACAAATAAATACTAGGTATATCATTTTATTTTTACACCTATAATATATTCAGCATGGCATCATGTTTTAGAATATTTGAATGCATATCGATCCACATAAATATAGTTTAGATAAATCTTAACAATAATGAATTCTTAATTATACTATGAGCAGATTAATCAATTCCGTCACCTCTCTTTTATTAGAGTTTGTGTATTATGGTTTGTTTAAAATCTTGCAGGAATTATAACTTATTAAAAAATTTAAAACCACTGGCAATATTATTAAGAATTTGAACACTGGGGGGCTTAAGTTGCTTCACACTAGTTAGTTGATAGATTCCCCTGTAGCTTCTACACTTCTTCATGAGTCCTCCCTTGATCCCTCAACTGCAGTATTTAACAAGAGCTCACAGGACAAACATTCTTAGTTTTGTTGTCTGTAAATAACGAGAAAAAGAATTATTTATCTCAGATCTGGACTCTCCAAAGTACAATCACTATGGTATTGTTAAAACAGATTCTGAGTTCTGGAAACATGAAACACCAATAAACTTTGCAAATAAGAGTCTACCTTTTTTCAAAGCTACGCAATGAAATATAGAATATTTCATATTCTATATTTTGAAGTTCAAAAACAAATTGAAATAAAAATTTAACCAGAACTGTGCTTCAAGTATTGAAATCCTTCCCAAAATAATTTTTCTATATGGCAAGGAAAAAAATCAAGTACAAAATACTGATGATTTCTACAGACTGACTGGTTATCTTAAAATGCCTTTCATACTACTAGTAAAAAGATAAACTAATAACAATTTTTTAGTAGTAACTATTACCTAATAGTATGTTAAGGAGTTTTAATCAATAATTTCATGTCTCAAAGGCAGGAAATTATCCTCATTTGGCAGAAGAGGCTACTGATAAATGGTGAGATTAAAAAATTATCCAAGATTATAGAGTTTCTAAAATGCCACAGTAGAGACCCAAATCCAGTAGTGAGCTATGGCTACAGTGACATTAAAATTGGATGAACTTTCCCTTTTAATTATTTAATTGTATATCATAAACCTATAATTCCCAAGTATTATTATTTATTAACATCCTGTATAATTATTCATATTACTAAGTATCATTTGTTTATTTCAGAGTCCTAATTTAGGTGAATGCTTAAGAGATTTAACTCTGCAGGCTTTAATTACAGTAATTTATACCACATGTTTAGATAATGTATTTAATACAAAAAAAAACTTTTACTTTTCATTTCAAGCCTAATCTACTATTTTAATGAGAAAAAAAAAGTGCCAAAAGTAACCCATTGAGCAATGTAAGACCAACTTCTTGATATTTGTTTTTTTTTTCTAGATATTTATCAATTTTATTATTTAACAAACAAACTTTGCCGATATTTTCTGTTGTTTTCTGTTTTATCAATTTGCACTCCTATTTGGGTTTAATTCAGTTCATCTCTTTCAACATTTTTATGTGGAAATGAAAGTCAATAATCTATACTTTCTTTTTTATTATTAATACAAATATTCAAAGCTGTATGCTT
>PVHY01017687.1:0-21262 GCA_004024945.1 Uropsilus gracilis
GGCTGAGTCCAGGCTTTGAGGAAGGTGCTAGAGCCAAAATAAGACTGGTAGACAAAAGAGTAGGGCAGGGATACAATTTCAAAATAAAAGCAAGGGCAGTTTGATAACAGTGATAGAAGCAGAAAAGTGGGAGTCATCCCAGAGGGTATAAATTTTTCAGTAAGCTCTAAGTTAAAACTAGTCTGTGTGATAAGGTCCAAATGTCGATGGACGGATCAGATAAAGAACAGGGACAGGTCAATGGATGAAATGGAGTCAAAAAACTGTGAGGCAGTGATATTGGAAGGGTTGTCAGTCTGGATAAGATGAGCATTCCAAGTCATTTGTGCTGGTGTTCCCTTTAGACCAATAAACATGATGCTTGTCCCATACTTCAATTCTCCTTGGATAAATTTAGGTATTATCTCCACTTTACACATTGGTGTGCTGTTATTTGCACTGATGGTTCTGTATCAACTTAAGGGATAAAAAACAGATACATGAGTGATTGCTTTCAACTCCCAAATGTACCATCCTGTGTTTGATTTGAAAGCTGAAGATTGCATCGAGCTCTGAATATAGAAGGAAGAATAGAAACAGAGAATTTGAAGTCAGAAATGGCATTTAAAGATGATTTAAAAGTAATACATACCATATCACATTTTACATTTACCTCCACCTTAAGTTATCATGTACCTACTTCCCATCTCCGATTATAATAATTTATTCATGCCATGCTTTCTGCCATATATATATATTTGCCTTAAGAATATAGATATTTTCAAAAATAGGTGTTTTAAAATTATTCATACATTGCTCTTTAGTAATATTTTAGATTGTTCTATATAACAGATTAATTTTATATATATTTTTATGATAATATGACTGTTAATTTAGGGCTAGCAACACAAAGAAAGCATTAAATTTCTAGTTTACTCTTCTGTGCATTATCTAAGAGGTTAATTCTATCCTGGGAAAATTATACTGTGGATACCATGCCAGCATTGAAACTAGCTAAAATTTATTAAAATCAAGTCCTTCCTTGATGTCTTTCCCAGTGTGTATGCATATACATATCATCTCTCTCATAATGTATTTGTACCAAGTAGTAAAGGTTTGATATTTTGTAGTAAGTACTTTAGTGCTGGTATTTTTCGACTCTTGAGAAGCTCTTCCAGCTGTAAAAATACACCAGTTCTCCCCATATCGACCTTCCCAGGCTTGAACCTTGTTTTCACTGGTTGAAGTTTCTTAACCAAAATAAAACTGGACAGTGCTTGCCGGTGTGAGCATGGTGCAGGGAGGGGCAATGAGCCCAGGACTTCAATCCTGGAAGCAGATATCCGTAACTGTAAGTTGAGAAGTTACTGCTTACTCACCCTGGGCCTATTCCAGTTGAACTTCACTAATATGCTTTTTTCTCTCTCTATGTGTGGGACCCCATTCATCAATTTCAAAGTTCTTCAAGAGAAAACTAAATTGTAGACCACTTAGGATTTATTACAGCCTAGCTGCCAGCCAAACCTTTTTTCCCGATTTTTTTTTTTTTACTGTGGGGCATCTTTCTATTTGGTTAGTACTCATGAACCAATTTCCCAAATGCTGCATTCTTTGACTCATAAGAAACTGATGTCAATGTTTCTGGACCGATTAGACAATGCTGAGAACCAGTAAACAAAATTCAGGCTGAGAACACATCATTTAATTGCCCTTTAGGTCCTGCCCTACCACTAATTTGTCACATGCTTATGAGCTGGTTGCAAGGTTTATATGTCTAAAAGGATTAGTTTTATTTAAAAAAATAGTTATTAAAGAACATCAAGGAAGTGAAAAGAGAACCCAGAGTTAGAGAAAATATATGCAAATCCTGTTACATATACAGAATATATAAATGACTCCTGTAATTGACAATAAGAGATAAATAACCCTGCTAAAAATGACCATAAGGCTTGTGGACATTTCTCCAAAGCCTGGACAAAACTGCTCAGCATTATTCATCACTAGTGAATTGTAAATCTAAATACAGTGAGGCACTAATTCACATTCACTGGGATAGCTGTATCAGAAATACATGATCCCACGTGCTGGCAAGGATGTGAAGTGGAACCTTCACATACTGCTCGCATAAATGTAAAGTAGTACAACCACTTTGGAAAGGCACTTGGGCAGGTCCTCGAAAGAGTAAACATAGGAGTAGAATTGCTGGGTCAGAAGATAATCCTAAGTATATACCCAATAGAATTGAAAACATTTATACAAAAAATCTGCAGATAAAAATTCATGGTAGCATTATTTAGACCAAAAGTGAAAACAATCAATTATCAACTGAGGAGTAGGTAAATACCATTTAATGGAATATTATTCTATAACATAAAGGAATGAAGTGATTGTTCTAACATGCTACAACTGTATGAAAATACTCTGCTAAGTGAAAGAAGGCAATCATTAAAGGCCATCTACACTATAGTTTGTGGATACAAAATGTTCAGAGTAGCCTGATCTATAAAGATAGAAAGTAGTTAAGTGATTGCCTAAAACAGAGGTGGGGTGTGCTGGGTAAGGTGGGGTGAAAGCTAATGATGGATTTCTTTTGGGAGTGATGAAAATGTTCTACAATAGCGATGCTATTTGCTCTGTAACGATACTAAAAAAAAAAATGAATAGTGTACTTCAAGTAGGAGAGAAATGTATGAAATACAAATCATATCTCAGTAAAGTTGTAAAAATAGTTATTGACTGCCTATTGTTTAACAGACATCCCAATAGGGGCAATGTTATTACACTTACTTTTCATGAGGTAGTGTAGATTTGCTCACATGTAGTTTGTGCTATAAAGGAAGAAGGCAAGCTGTAAGCCAGCAATGAGGCAAATAAATTAATTCCAAACCAAGATAAGTGCTGTTGGAAAAGCAAATTTTACTAGCGCAAAAGGTGAGGGTAGAACAACTTTTTTAGATAAGGCTAGTCAGAGAGCTTCACTGAGGAGGAAACACTTGAGCAAGGGAGTGCAAAGTGTCAACTGCTCAAAGGTCCAGGATGGGGTGATGGGGTGAGGTCCAGACAGAGGGTACAGTTAGTGCAAAGGCCCTAGAGGAAGAGACAACTAAACGAAGCCTAGTTTACAAGGAAGAAGTGGTTGAACTTGACTTCATTGATACCATCTTCCTGATCAGAAGCCATCAGTGGTTCTCATTTTCCCACTTTGTTTAAGCAGTCTTTCCCTGGTGTTAGTGACTTTACCTCCTTTCTTGAAATACTTTTTCCACTCTCCTGCCTGTTCTGCCCCTTAACGCAGCCAAATTGGACTTCTCTGTCTTCCCCCAGATATTATATTGATTGTTTTCCTGTTTCAATGCTAGTCTTCATACCTGGAATATTTACCTGACCCATTGCTCTTCAGGAAATTCTGTCTTCTGGAAGAACATCTCAAATATCACTTCCGGAGGTATAGGTAAAACCACTGAAATTTCAGATTTTGACTCCCCATAGTATTTTCTCCAAAATTGTCTTGGAAATTTTAATAGAGTTTTCTTTCTTTTTTCCCTTCTAGGGGATTTAATTATTATTCTGTAGCATGAAGCGTAGTGAATTGCTCTAAGTAATCGTTAAATATTGGTTGAATCCTAAAATATTTAACAGACATTCAGTATATAGAAATGAGAAAAAATTGAGCACTGGAGCAAAAAATGCATAAACTTCTCCATCTAGTCAATAAGGAAGGCTGTCAGTGTGTATTCTATTAAGGAATATGATAGAAAGCAGTGATCAAGGATTGGTGAGTCATTTGTGTGTGGGTTCTAAAGTCCAGGTCTGCCTGAGAAATAGCCTAGTCCTTATCTTTAAGTGCTTCAGACCTTGAGTTGTCAGCAGGGTCATTCTTTCTGGCTTTGACTTCCATGAGAATTCTTAGGGTGGGAGTCAGAGTACACAGCCTGACATTGTCCACTCCAAGAGCCAAGTCCCAGATCATCCCAGAACTGTGTGGTTCTCCATGGACCCCAGGGCACCTCAAGGCCATGATGACTGGAATCATCTCCCTGGGGATGATAGTGAATGTCTTGTGACTATTGTGCTGGAAAGAACAGTACAGAGAGTCCCTCCCCCCAACTGAAGGGTCTAGTCAGTGTAAGAGAAAGTTGAAGATCACAAGCAGATGTTACCGTTGATGTGGTAACAGTGGTTGTAGCAAAAATAAGCATATTGGGCGCTCATTAAAGGTGCTAACAACTATATGATACAAGGAACTAGAATCTTGTGATGATCAGAGGCTCATGGTATGGCCTAATAGGATTGCCATTGAGTAGGGTCAAAACACTGAAGTTAAAAATGCCTGAGACGAGGGATTGCAAATTCCAGGACAAACAACCATAAATTATAGCTCAGTCCTAAGGAGTGGCTCTGGAAATATCATTGGTGTTAGGAAACAAACTCAGGACAAATGGAGCAATTGTGCATTGGGAGTTAATGCTCTCAACTGAGATGGTCTCCCCATCTGACCTCTTCATTTTATCAGATCTAAGCTTCAAATAACCAGTCATTCCAACTCAGGCAGATAGAGGGAAGGTGAATTGTATTTTCTGGGTCAGATGATAAGGAGAGGAGAAGGCTGCTTTCCTGGTAGAAGTGGTGCTAGAGTAGAATACTTCCCTTTTCTCAGTTGTGATGGGTCTACTGTAGCAATTTGGTTACTCAGTGTTTGGGCTGTGGCAGCCATCTGTCCCTACTGTCTTCTCCTGTAAAGCTTGACACAAAAGGCAGATTAATGTACCCCATTCCCACTCTGATCAAAGACTTTTCTTCTGATTTTTCTTCCCTCTCCTCTTCCCCTCTCATGACCCTTCCACCCCGTCCCTTACTACTGTGATGGCTGCTGCTGCTGCTACTCCCTCTTCTGTACACTTTCTCTTCCCACTTCCTCTGCTTCTCTCTATCTCTCTATCCCTCTCCTCCCTTTAGCACCATGGATATCATTAGCCCTAAACATTTTGCCATTGTTTCCATGCAAATAGCCATGTTCTGCTTCCTGCTACTCATGTTATTTCCTCTGTCTGTACTGTCTCGTATCCAGGTCTCCTATGTTCTACTCAAGCCTTTCTCATATGCAATTTCTTAAAATGAAACTGCCTGTGATTTAAACATCATAATAGGCCAGGCATGGTGGTGCATGCCTATAAGCAGCAGCCTAGGAAGCCGCAGCTGGGGTTAGGGATCCCAGTTTGAATCCCTGGGTGTGGTGGCGCATGCCTGTAATCCCAGCTACCTGGGAAGCTGAGGCTGGGGATTGCTTGAATCTGTGGTACCCCAGGCAATGTGAGCCTGCAGTTCCACAGGCAAAAATAGCGAGACCTGGTTTCCCAAAAAATTAAATAAATAGATGTCATAATATCTTGTCTGCATTATTTTGTGGCATTTGGCATTTTTGTTTTGCACCCAATTCATCTGTTTGTCTTAGTTCTTTTGCTAGCTAGTAATGCCCCTAAAGACAGGATTTTTATTTTTGTCCCAGTTTTATTGATTTTCCAATTGTTTATATAACTGTATAGCCTTTTTTTTTTAATAAGGCATCATTGCTTTGCCTGCTTGTTGATATTTTGACAGGATAGAGTTTCTCCCTTCAGTGTGTTCTCCCACCCCCAAGACACCCATAGTTCTCTACCACAGTCCATTGTATTCTCTTTCTCTTTATTATCCAACCCTGCCCACCCTACTTGATGACTCAGAATTTTTTTTGAGACTAGGTCTTGCTATTTTTGCCTGTGGAACCACAGGCTCACGTTGCCCAGGGTACCACAGATTCAGGCAATCCCCAGCCTCAGCTTCCCAGGTAGCTAGGAATACAGGCATGCAACATCACGCCCACCTATTTTTTTGGAACTAGGTCTTGCTATGTGCCCCCAGTGGTACTTGAACCCCGATCACTGGCCCCGGCTGTGGCTTCCTAGGCTGCCGCTTACAGGTATGCGCCACCATGCCTGGCTGATACCTCAGATATATGGTTTGTTTTCAAAGGTGGGTGTTAAAATAGAGAAGTTAAAGAGTCAGATGTAGCCAGGATTCTGTCTGGTTTATCTTTGTGTTGCATCTGATACTAGAAGAGAGCCCTGCAGTTAAACACCTTGGAAAATATTCTGAAATGGATAAAGGGTTGTGAGTAAATAGGGCAGGGAGCAGACAAACTGAGTCATAATGCTGAGTAATGAATATTTCTAGTTCTCACCATGTGATAGGACTGTTTTTCCCTAATTTTGGTGTTAAGAGTGGCTACAGAACTTGAAGTCAGCCGAAGAAACAGAGACGGACAGACGGACGGTGTGCCTTCCTTAGCCATGTGCAACATGGAACACTGTGGTCTGTGCAGCTGCAGGTGTTTTGGGACTCTCTTAGCCTGGGGCTGAGTGGAGGATCAGCAGCAACAATCTCAGCCAACAGCAGTGGCTATGGGGGGAAACAAACTTTGGTTGTTTTAAATCATGGAAATTCATGGGTGCATTTTTTCTCACGGTGGAACCTTGTCAGTTCCAACTAATCCAGAAGTACAAGAGTTTTTTTTTCCATATCCTTACACACAATAAAGACTAAGTTATGTGAGAAAATGGAGGACAAGACTTATATGATACCCTGAATAAGCCACTTCTGTGACTTAATAGGAAGACCTCAATATATTCAGTATACATTTTGCTCTTTATGAAATTGATAATTATGTATGTTCAAAAAAGAAAGCCAGAAAATAGGTTTTTGCAAAGAGGTGTGTGATTGTGTTGTTTAGAGCTTTTCATTTCCTGAAGGAAGCCCTTGAAAATTTGCTTGCTCTCAGATTTGCTTCTCTGGTTTTGTCAACCCTCTGAATGAGACTTGTTCCAAAAAGTTCAGATCTACCTGGTCATCACTGATAAGTCTCTTTAGAAAATTGAGGGGTTTTACTTTTCAAATTAGACAGAACTTAGTGTATTGTAGGTCGTCATTTAGTTTTCCTCCTCCATTAAAGGAGAATAGCCCATTAATGATGTACCTCAAATAATTGTTAGAGACTTGCTTTCTGCTTGCCATTAACATGTGCTTGTGCCTTCACTTAGGACCACACTGTGCTTTCAAAATTACTTAAATTTGTTGCCCCAGTCCACTGCATGTCATGCCTCAGTTGTTAGAGAATTCGCTTCACTAATTGGGTATCTGTGCACTGAGTGACTTATGTGCTGCGGACACAGCAGGGAACATCTGAGATTTACGATGTCATGACCTAAGTTTCCAAATATTGAAATGAATCCAAAGCAGCAGATTTTTCTATTTTGACAAATAGAATTGAAGCAACATGCAATTATTTGGTTTGCCGAGTTGTGAGTTGCTAAAAATCGGAATAACTTAAAATGAGATGGATACATGCTTCATGATCTGAAAAATATTCCAAGGGTTATGTGATTGTGCAATCTTAGGCAAGTTAAGCATCTTGAGATTTGAACTATTTTGAATAAATTTGAAACTCTGCAAGTGAACATCTGGATTTTTTTTTTTTGCTACTAACTCTGAAAAGTCAACAATTGAGATCTAGAAAGTCTTTCTCTCAACTTCTACTCTCTCTGAGGTGTCACTGGCCTGTATCTCTTTCACTTGTGGATTTTCCCTTTGCTATCATTCTGTACTGCAACATTCAATGGAAATGCATTAGAATGTCCACATTATGCCAAGCATTCTACTAGGTCCAGGAAATGTAATAGTGCACAAAAATCCCCAACCTTCACAGGACTTACAACTCATAGGAGCAGTAGGCCAGCTTGCCTCAAAACAAATCACCCAAAACTCAGTGACTTAAATCAGTCATCATTATTGCTTATAACACGAGTTGATTGGAATTTCCTTATCAGTAGGTGGATCTGCTGGTGATGGTTAGGCTAGGATGTCTTTATTCATATTCCTGGTAATTGGGTTATGCGAGACTTATGATCTCATGGCTCTTCATCCACTTGGGTTTCTTCCCAAAACGTTATCCCAAAAGGCAGAGAGAGGTAAGCCTTAATGTGCACATCTTTTAAAAATTCCTACATGTGTCTTATTTACTAACACCTGTAGGTCAAAGCAAATTATATGATGAAGCCCAGTTTCAAGAGATGGAGATGCGTGCTTCACTCTTTCATAGAATGGGATGCAAATTATTTGTAGCTGTATTTTCAATGACATGAGGATGGAGGAGAGGCCAAAAGTAAGGGAGCAGCAGGAATTTCTAGAAGATTTGCTTCAATTGTAACATAATGACTTGGGAAGTTGTCCTGGAGAAGGTGACAGGAGGAAGGAGAGGTAAAGAAATAAGCCTACAGATACCTGGGGGAAGTATAGTAGAGGAGAGGAAACAGAAAAAGGCTCCCGGGTTGGAGAGAAGCCTATATGTTGAAGGAACAATAGCCTAGGATTGCCAAATGAGCTAACTGAGCAGCAGATGGACTAGGGAGGTAATAGGGGAGGTAGAAGAGGTGAGGTGGACTTTGTACGTTTATGCTCTCACATTTTAGTGTGCAGTTATGTTGGTTGGGGATCTTGTTATAATAAAAATTCTGATTCAGTGAGCCTGCAGTGGACTGGGGGTTTTGTAGGTCTCATAATTTCTCAGGTAACATGGCTGCCATTACTGTCTTAGAACCACACTTGGAGGAACAGAACTGTCAATCTTTCAGGCCATGCCTATTAAGGACTTTGGAATTTCTTTCAGGAAATAGGAAGGCCATTTAGAGTTATAAGCAGAGATGTGACCCATTCCTTCCTACCTGATAAGACATGGTTACTGTTTAGAGTGTTTAATTACATATATAAAGCACCAAGGGGGTGGAAATGTCAGTCAGTCTGAAGGGAAGAACACGGTGTGAATTTAGCTTGATAGCTTCAGTTACCTACATGCCCCTTTCTCTGTAGGGCTAGTTTCTTCTATTGGTGAACAAGAAAGAGACTGGTATCTGAATACTTCCTCCCCACTGTCATTCCAGATCCATTCTAGAACAGAATAGCTCTGCTTCCTTGCAGTTCTGCAGATCTGATCATTGGAGTTCTTCTTGTGTGGCCTTTCCTTTGCCTGATTCTCAGTTCTCATGACTCACAGCCCAGTCACCTGGGAACCTTTAAAGGTATCTGTGGTGATGCTGATTGATCAGCCTTAAGGGGACCTGGGCATCCATCATCTGCAGTGTTCAACCAGGGTTGAGAAAACCACTGTGCTCAATTCTTTTTTCGTACCTGATGTGCTGGTTGTTCTCCCAGAGCTCAGAACTTCTCAGAGGAATCTGCCCTCTCTCCCTTCAGGTCTTAGTTTTCTCTCTTTTCATTATCAATAGGCATGAATCATTTTCAACTCTCATTTTGATCATTCCCACTCCGTCAGATTTTGCTCAATTACAATCCCTGTATTTGAGGTAAAGGATGATTTTTGTATAGCTACAAATATGAGTTAGTATTCACTGATGTTTGGCATTCAGTATTTGGACTTTTTTTAAATGTAATTGATATTGAAAAACCCTGTCCATATAATAGTTATAACATTTGAAGTTATAAGTGAACTTCTCAATATGTTACTCTGAAAAAAGGACCCTGGTAACACTGACTGAGAATAGCATTTATCTTCAGGTTTCATATCTACACAGTATCTTCTAGTGAGTTTATAGGTAAAATTTTGTGCCCTGGCTGGATTGAAATGCACTGTATATTTAAAAACTTTGATCTCATGTCTCATTACTCCACGTCACTGCTCATAGTAACTTTGTACTTCCTGGATCTATTTGTTGTAGAGCATAGTTATATTTTGTATTAAATGTAAACATTTAAGTATAAGTGCTACATATTTTTAGCATTTATTTTATAATATATTGAACACCTTTGGATAGTGTTTTTCTCCTTTAATTCTTCTTCTCTCTTCCCATCCCCCTCCCCCATTCTTTTCCTCTTTATCTTTCTGTCTTTCTCTCTCCCACCGTTTCTCTTTCTTTCTGTCTCTTCCTCCCCCTTCCCTCTCTCCCTCCTTCCCTCCCTCCCATTGCTCTCCCTTTTGGTCTCCCCCCCCCATCTCTCTGTCTCTCTTGATGTGTGTACAGGTCATGGTTGTTCTTTAATTCTTGTTTCCTAATCAAAGTAGGAAATAAGGAAAAATGAAAGACTGTGCACAATATTATCTGTAAATTTTGTCACAGATTCGCTGCATCATCATGTACCTGGAATGACTTGTCTGTGCATCATTAACTCATGCCAGATTTAAGCTAATCATTAACTCAACCGGATGGGTTTACGTGAGAGTTATCAAAGGATTCTATGATGAGAGAGCATGTTGAAATTTCACAAGATTTATTGCTTGAATATTGGCGGATCCTGTGTTCCCATGAAGACACTGTTTTCTGCTACCATATCACTACTTTGGATGTGGTTACACCCTATTGCTGGAAGAATGTTCTATGTGATATTTTTAACTAATGGCAATTTCTCTTGAGAGAAATGCCATTTTCTACAGTGTGACTTTGGGAGAGTCCTTGCCCCTAGGGAGTTAGACCTAGTGGGTTTTAGTGTTACAAACAAAGTATCACTTAATCCCCTCATATAGTGATAAAAGCAGATAAAGTGCCCCCCCCCCCCAGATAGAGAACACCAAACTGGTGTTCAGAGACCCAAGTTCTGATGTCTTTAAACTCAAATTTTAAAAGAACCTCCTGAGAGTTACCTGATTCATAATGTAAGCAAGTTTTCTACGCATTTTGACCCTTCATAGGGTATCTATAAATTTCTTTTCAAATTCTTGCTATTTTTTTTTTTTTTTTGGATTTATATGACTACGTTTCTTCAGGAGATACAGGTGTGGGGAAAATAGGTTAAGGGAGCTTGTACATTTAGGTATGTGACTTGAGAACTAATGACTCAATTTTAGAGACAATATTTTTGTTCTCTGAAAAACTTTTGTACACATTTTCATTAAACTAGCTTGATAAAAAAAAAAATAGGTGGTGCGCACCTGTAATCCCAGTGCTGGGAGACTGAGGCCAGGGATCGCTTGAGTCTACAGATTCAAGACTACTCCAGGCAACATAATGAGACCTAGTCTCTAAAAAATAGCTGGGCCTGGTGATGGATGCCTGTCATCCCAGCTACCTGGGAGGCTGAGGCTAGGGATCACTTGAGTCTTCAGGTTTGGGACTACCCAGGGCAACACAAAGACCTAGTCTCTTAAAAAAAAATTGCCTTGATTTGATACAATGAAAAGATAGCTCTGCTTTGGCGGCAATTTAGTAATAAAGTAAATGTTTAATCTAGTGGCCTCAGCATGAACATCTTGATGGGTTCCTTGGAACTAAAGAATACTTTCCTGGTGGTGGGGGAGGGGGGTGTAGTTATCAAGAGACTTACTCTGGGGAATGCATAGCTGTCACTTTCTCGAGTAGAAATATGACCACACCATAATGTAGCTGCCTTTACCAGGACTGATGTGCCCAAGGCCAGCAAGCTAAACATGGCTTTCTTTGACTGATCCTGACTCTATTATGTGCTTGGTTAAGCTCTGTGATGAAGGGTAAATTTTGCTGCACCCATCATATTGAGCATATAAATTCTATTTACAGGCTCATGGGAACTTTGCAGTAACTACAATAACAGAATGGAGACATGAAAGTGCTTTCACTGTAAAAATCCAAGTGAACAAGATACATCTAAAACAGGGACAAATGCTTGTGGCTGCCCAAACTATTCCCCAGTCTCGTCTTTATCACTTTGGTTTGTTGGGGTTTTAAACTTATTTTCACAACTTAGCTGCAGAATGTTGGCATGTTTGAATTAAGAGGGAAGAAAACTTGTGAAGCCCTATTCTGCTAAATTGCTTGCATCCATTTGAGCAATACAAATGTAATAGTCTGGCAATATCCAGTGTATGGAATATTAAAATAATTCATGGATTAATTTTCAGTCCTGTGGAAGATTCAGATGGAAGCTTAAGATATATTAAACGTACTTACTTTTTCTTCATTTATCCAGATATGAGGTATTTGTATAGATAAGAATGTCTTCAGTTACTGCAAAAATCTGTAAACATTGCAATGATTCTTTTGGCAGAAGATTGTTTGGGGTTTATCTTTTATGTCAACAGTAAGCACTTGGGAATGATAGAAGAGAGATACTTAAAACTCAATCTACCGCACCAAGTACATTTTGTTAAACATCACTTCTAACTTTCTATTTTATGGATACAAACATCTACTTGGTAGGCATAATGGTTATTTTAACTCTCATTTTGGGCTTATTTGACATATATTTAAGACCAAGCAAACTGCTGTGATAAAGGTCAATAGACTTTTTATGTTAAGAAAAAAAGTTAAAAGCTTGGCACTTTAACCAGGCTCAGGAATTGTTGAGATAAAAATAGTAGTTCTAAAGTTAATAAGTTTGGATTTGGAACTTTAGCAAAAATTAAAACTATGACTCTAATCACAAATTAGGATTTTTTTTTTTTTTTTTTTTTTTTTTTTTTGAGACTAGGACTTACTATTTTTGCCTGTGGAACCGCAGGCTCTCGTTGCCCGGGGTACCACAGACTCAAGCAATCCTCACCCTAAGCTTCCCAGGTAGCTGGGATTACAGGTGCACGCCACCACGCCCAGCTATTTTTTTGGAACTAGGTCTTGCTACGGGCCCCAGGCAGGACTCTAACCGCAATCCCTAGCCCCGGCCACTTCATAGACTGAAGCTTACAGGCATGAACCACCGTGCCCAGTCGGATATTTTTTAATCTATTTAGGTTTCATATAGAATATTGAATATAGTACAATATGTAGTATTAGAAAATTCTTTTTATCAATTGCTACTGGTGTAAAATGGGGTAAATCACTGAACTTCGTTGGACCTGTCAGTATTATTATTTGGAAGATCAGGGTAACAATTCTTTCCATATTTCAGTTTTCTTTCATTCATTCATTTGTTCTATAAGTGTTTACTAGTCTGCCACTATCTCCAAGACTCTGTGATGGGTGTAGACGATATGGTGATATTTTAAAAGGTTAATGGAAAAAAAAAACAAAACCAAAACCAAAAAACCAGCTTGACCAGATAGCTAAATGAGGAAGACCACTTAGCAGGGAAGTCAGGGGAGATATTTTCTGGGAAAGTGATATTTGAGCTAAGAGCTGAGAAGAAATTAGGCAATTGGAAGTTGACAAAAATGAAATTTCAGGTAAGGGGAGAGTAAATACAAAGTTCCAGGGACTGCAAAGGAGGCTAGTGGGCCTGAAGCACAGTGAGTAAAGGATAGGATTTGAGAGATGAGGTTTGAAAGATAATATGGGGTCAGATCTGGTAGCCCCTTTTGCGCTTACAGAAGGTCCTTTAAAAAAAATTTTTTTTTTTTTTTTTTGAGACTAGGTCTGGGTATTTTTGCCTGTGGAGCCACAGGCTCATATTGCCCAGGGTACCACAGACTCAAGCATTCCCCAGCCTCAGCTTCTCAGGTAGGTGGGATTACAGACGTGCACCACCACACCCAGCTATTTTTTTTGGGACTAGGTCTTGTTATGTGCCCCCGGTGGGACTCGAGCCATGATCCCTGACCCCAACAGTGACTTCCTAGGCTGCCACCTACAGGCATGTGTCACCATGCCTGGCCTAAAATTTTTGTTATAAAAGTAACAAGATATTTTTGATCAGTTTATAAAGGGGCATATCATTTTCTTAATTACATCCAACTATGAAAGGGAAAGTACTTTGAAGATGGAAACAAAGTGTGAATATGGGAAATCAATATTGATGTTACATAGGATAAAATATTAAGAAAACATGACCTGACAAGTTATTTATCCTTTTTTACTAGGTTATAAAATCCTTGCAATGAGCAGTCACCAAAGGTGCCAACACACAGATAATCACTAACAATGCATTGTTTTTAAATGGCCTTTGTGCAAGTGTGTGTGTGGAGGGGGAGCAGTACATAACTTGGTAGTATTTTGCTTTAGTTGATTTTCGAAATCAATTTGAAAATTTGTGGTCTGTGAGCATGAAGCCACTGAAGACCTGGTGGCCTCATCAGAGAAAATATCTGGCCCTGAAAGAGTAGACCATTTGTGCAGAATTTTGAATTTTTAGTCCTTATCTATCATGGGCAGCTAGTGTCAGTTAAACAAGATTCTGAGAGAAGACTATGATAAGTTAATGCAAATTAAACTTTGTTTTGTAAACTGAGCATAACTGCTGATATAATTATTATACTCTTCAGGACAACTTTATTTCCCTTGTGCCTGGGTGACTCTCATTCAGATGTATGGAAATTACATTTTTCTACTAGACTCCTATTGAGATATCAAAACATTTTCTTGAAAAGAGGAAGAAAAACATGTTCTAATCATTATGGGCCGAACTATTTGTTATATATTAGACATCATTATTGATGCTTTTGTATGGGAAGCAGAAGCTAAGATGATATAGTCCACATAAAGGAGAATATGGCAAGACCTAATGGTTATTAGAAGACAACTTTTAATTTTTAATAGTTACAATTATTAGTATGTATAACACCTGTGAAATTCATTCTGAAACCTTACTCACTTGGTTGTGAAATGAACTGATCTATCATAGATAACTACACCTCTCTTAGTGCCGTGCACATGATTAACGTTTTTAATTATCTCCTAGAATTGAGTTTGGAGAAAATTCACTTAAAATCCAATTTTATTTTAAATGTAGACTGGGTTCATAGCATGATAAAATGGGTAAAACCTGCAATTATTTTCATTTTTATTTTTAAATTTTTTTCTTCAAATTTTATTGACTTGCTACTAGTCAATGTACACTTTTGGCAATGCAGCTTCATGAGTATGTACTCATCTTACTCTCCCTTTACCTACTCTCCAGTCCCAAAATGCATCACCTTCCTTTCCCGGTCCTCTTCTCCTACCCCCGCCTTTGGTCCCTCAGATGACCTTCATAGTCTAAGGTTATTATTGTTTGTTGCTTTATCAGTTTGGTTTGAACACTTAAATTCTATAAATGAGGGCGAGTGAGACCATCTTCATTGTCATTGTCATTGTCCTTTGCTTTTTGACTTACTTCACTTGGTATAATCACCTTAAGATCTGACCATAGCTCTTTTTCAACAATGTAGATTATTTGGGCATATGGAAGAGCATATGCCCTACATACAGCTCAGGTTAAGATAGAAAACAATGTAGTTAATTTTGTCTTCTCATCAGTCATTCACAGTGACCACTTCCTCATTTCTGGAATTTGTTGGTGGAGCAGAATGATGAATGGGTTCTGATTCAGGTTGAGGTGGGGCCCATGAATACACATTTCTGCTAAGCTCATAGGTGATACCTGCCTATAAGATGTATCTAATGCTTCTATTTTGAGAATCACTGAATATATATATATATATATATATATATATATATATACACTTTTTTGCATAATGTCTAAGTGTTTATTTTAGGTGTAGGTTAGCAGCACTTAGAAGACAACCATTTGTACTTTCTCTTTTTTTGAAAAGTGCCAGTCATATTTATTGTCTGAGTTTTGAGTGACTCTATCACTTAACATAATGATTAAAGTGGTCATCTAAGTGGAAAGCAATACTTCACTGGAAACAGTACAAATGTTTCACTCCTTTGTAAAAGGAAAGCTCAACATATTAAGAATGAGTCTCAGGGTTGCTGTTTGCACTATGTAATTCCAAGCATTGAAATGGTTGCTATGACTTTAGGGAAGTTCCTCAATTGAACTAAGTCAATTTGATAATATATTTTAATTCACACAATTTCTTACCATTTTGCTTTTCCATTTATATCATTTTTCCAATTCAATTTAATGACTGGACTATAGACTTTTTTGGTGAATCTGATTGATCAAAGTCATCTAGCAATGCATATGGTAAATGCATTGGTGTGCATACATGGGCATATAGTAAAAATTACTGTGTAGTTCCATAAGTTTTGGCAAATGCATATTGTCATGTAACAACCTTCATAATAAAGATATATAATGACTTAATTTCCTCAAAAAAATTCCCTAGTGCTTCTTTGTAATCAGTTTCTTACTGCACCCCCTCACCCCCCAATTCCTGGCAATTTTCAATGTATTTTTTGGTCTATATTGTCATTTAAAGAATGTCATATAAATGAGTAATACAGTATCTAGTCTTTTGAATCTGGCTTCCATCCCTTTTTACAATACATTAGGGATTCCTTCTTGATTAACCAAGCAGTGATTAGTTCCCTTTAATTGTGTGGGTGTGCCAGTTAATCCATTCACCAGTTGAAGGACATTGGGGTGTTTCCAGTTATTGGTGATTATGACTAAAGTTATGATAAGCACTCATGCATATTTTTGCTTGGCTATAATACTTAATTTTTCTTGGGGAGAAAGCATATCATGGAAATGATACGTCACACAGTAAGTACTTAATTTTATAAGAAGTGGCCAAACTGTTTTCCAAGTATTAGCAACAACTATATATAAACTTTCTATTTACATCTCCCCATCACTTTTAATTTTTCTTTAATTGACCTATTGTAATGGAGATTTATCTGTGACAACTTTTTTTTTTTTTTTTTTTGGAGACTAGGACTTGCTATTTTTGCCTGTGAAACCGCAGGCTCTCGTTGCCCAGGGTACCACAGACTCAAGCCATCCCCATCCTCAGCCTCCCAGGTAGCTGGGATTACAGGCATGTGCCACCACGCCCAGCTATTTTTTTTTTTTTTTGGAACTAGGTCTTGCTACGGGCCCCAGGTGGACTTGAACCGCGGATCCCTAGGCCTGGCCGCTTCATAGGCTTATCTGTGACAACTTTAATTAAACAATTTACTGCTTCAGGAGTAATTTTTGGAATGTTTTCCATCTATCAAATTGTGTATTATTTTCTGTGTGCCATATATGTTGAAATACTTCCAGTGGCTAAGATGATAAGTAATTAAGTAATTAAGTGCTATAGAAATAAGAACAAAATTCATACCTGCCTAGATGAGCAACTTTGCATCAGAACAAAACTTCACCAATCCTCCTACTCTCCCCATGTCTCTACCATTATGCTTTCAATGCTGTTGATTATCCCCTGTTCTGTGCCCAGTATTGGGGTCACTGCAAGTGTGATGTTGCTAATCCTCAAGAAGGACCAAGACATGGCATCTCAGAATAGATATTAGCAAAGATAATAGGGGATCTTCCCCTTCAAATGCATTTTTAAAATGAGGGTGACAAAGCCTTCACTGTCCTAAACTACCTTAAGTTGAGATTTTCAGCAGATACAGTCTCTTTCATGTTTTTAGTGTCAAGCTTCAAGCCTCACTATCTTCCTGTTAAGATATAGAACACATCATTCAAGATTGTAGAGTTCAAAATAGTCTCAACTTACCAGTATAATAAAATATTGGAAATTCTGAATCCAGTTTTACTAAATTTTCAAGATTTTTTTATTGGTTTGTTTGTTTGTCTTTGTTTTTGTTTTTTTGAGGGGGTGTATGGGACTGAGGAGAGGTTCTTTGGAATAACTAAAGAGAAAAATGAAAGACTAAAACTTGTCGGTTAATTTATTGTGAGAATCAAATGATTTTAGATCTACATTAATTAAGTAGATGGAATATTTAAATGGAGATCATAGAATTCAGGGTAAATTTTTCTATTTCTGTGGAATGGGATGGATGGTTTGGAACAGGATTCTTCATCTTTGTTATGTACTAGACTCACTTAGAAAGCTTGTTACAGGAAAACAGGACCTTAAGTTTGCCTCTCTAGAATAGGAGTGTTAGCCCTGATGTTAGTGTTTATTTTAAGTCCCTATATCCTTCTAACATATAACAGGGTTACGTATCATTGGACATAAACATAAAATTTACTGCTTCAGGGGTAATTTTTGAGATGTTTTCCATCTATCAAATTGTGTACTATTTTCTGTGTGCCATATATGTTAAAATACTTCCAATGGCTAAGATGATCGGTAATTCAAAGAATACAGGCCTAAATGTAGGTCATGTTGCTCTTCTCTGGGTTTCTTGGACTCTGGTGTGTGAGTTTTGGAGGGAGTGGTATCTTACAAACAGATGGAGTAGCTTAAATATACGATGATGCTTTCATTTCTCTAGAAATTTGGAGGATTAAAAACACTTTTTAAAGAATGGCTGACTATATTTAGCAGTAATAAATGTCCTTATCTGAGGAATATATTACAAGGATTATTTTACATTAAGGATATAATTATTCATTTTAGACAAAAATGGATTGAAGAAAGTAAAAGCCTAATGCATTTTACAGTTCATTCTTAAATAACTGTTACATTCTTATTATAAGTTGAATGTTGAACCCAATCCATATATGTAATATACGAATATGAAAAATTACTTGAGTGTTCCTGGGAGAAATATTCTGATTCAGTAGAGAAGATGTAATTTCACATTTGCACTTGACACAATGGGTTTGCCAGAATCAAGTCTGAATATGATCTCCATGTCAGCAGGAATGTGGTTTTGTTCACTTCTCAGTAGTGTCTCTTGATCAGTGCTTGGCACATTGTGTATACTCAGTAAATAAATGTCTAGGCAGACTACAAAAACATAGAGTAGAATATAGAAAATGACACTCCACACTCAACGGAAATGTAAATTCTATCATTTACATTTATAACATTTAAATAAAGATGGGAGGAAAAACAAATTTAAAAGTATTTCTGAGGGTGTGCTATACTCTGAGCTTTTCTAGATTGGTATTACAGATATTGGCTTGTCTTAGGGAAGCCAGCTTAGAAGACTGTCACTTAAGAAAAAAAGGGAAAAGCTCAATATTCAGCCTGTAGCAGGGAAGACCCAGTGAGGAATTTAGTGACCCTCATGCATGTAGGAGAGAGTCAACCCTTCAGGGTTGGCTGCACAGACTACAACCTGGAGTAATGAATGCATTTCAGCCAATTAGCTTGAAGAACTTTCTAATAGATGAAGTGCCCTAGAGTATACAGCACTCTGCACTGATTTGAAAAATGGGTTCTTGCCTTTAGGAAAAAGTCAGATTTATATTCTCATATTATCTTTTCTAACTTGTAGATTCTATTATTTGCTTCAAGGCCAATCTCATACAGTAGGTCAAGATGGTAGGGTTTTCCTTTGAGTCTGAGAAAATTTGATGTTTACCATATAGGCTGAGTCTTCGTGTTTCCTTGGTGAAATTGTAACTCTTTTTGCTTGCTCTGGATTTGTAGTTAAGATGCTTTTGATTGCCTGCTTTTAAGGTGAACTCTAGGGACCTGGACTCACCTCCACTCTGCTGATCAGGTAGCTTTAGAATAAAGTCAAAAGGACTTCATGCCTACTTGGTGAGGGCAAATAGGTAGGATGGGGTTGGAGATGATATTTGAGTATGCCCATCAATTACATGTGGTGCTCCAAAACCCTTTGAATAAATTTTAAATAAGGATCAGCATGCAATGACTAGAATTAACTTAGTATTTTAGAATCAGACTGACCTGGTTTCATTTCTTTACTCGATTGCTTCCTCAGTTGGACATGTTACTCTCTTTTATAGTCTCCTGAGTAACTGCAATCTCTCTCCTTTCCCGAGTTTGGACTCCTTTCTCTTGTTCATAAAATTAGAATGGTTATCCCTTTTTTACAGGGTTATTGAAAAAATTTGGCAGGAAAAAGGCATCAATAAGTGGTAGTTTTCATAGTACTAATTGTACAATCACTTTGAAAGAGTAAGTCATTTACTTATGCGTGGCTGAGCAAGTTGCTTGATCTTGGACTTGAGTTCCTCTTATAGAGTAAACAACACAATGTTCATAAAAGTGCTTAATAGAGCAGAAATAAGTCAAAAAGAAAAAGAGAAGTACAGGATGGTCTCACTTATATGATGGATATAGGGGAAAACAAACAAGAAAAAATGAAAACAACCAATGGGACTGAACCATGGAGCAAGAGAGGAGGAGGGGGAAGAAGGTGAAGGTGGTTAAGAGCACAAAAGATCAGGATGGTTAACAAATGTTAATGAAGTGGAAAAGCCCCGGGGTACACAATAATGGATTAATGTAATATAAATATAAATATATATGCAAAAAAACCCACATTTACCAGATAACAGAAGAGAACAATGGGCCAAACAACCAACAACTGAACATCAATTTAACCAACTAACAAATCTCAGAAAAATGGGAGATGGAGTGACTGGAGGGGGGATATGGAGGGAGAAGGAGGGATCAATTAATGCACAAATCAATAAAATGAATTTCTCAAATTAAAAAAAAAGATATTTTGTGAGAATTAAAAAAAAAAGAATTAAGTATCTCAATAAACCTGATCCTTTTTCCCTTGGAGAAGAGGAAAAAAAATAATAAAAGTGCTTAATAGAATGTAGGATCAGTATTGAACATTATTATTATTATTATTAATTATTACTATTATTATATTGGCATAACTGTTTGGAGAGATCTGAGCACCTTGTGAGTCCTAGAAATTTTTAAGAATAAAAATGTTCCAAAAAATTGTTAACTTTTCTTTGTTTTTTATGAATGTCTATAGAAGTATTAGTTCTACCTTGTATTAATTTCCTTAAGGCTGCTGTAGCAACCACAAATCTATTGACTTAACATAAATTCATTATCTGCAGGTCAGAAATCTTACCTAAAATTAAGATGTCATCAGCATTGTATTTCTTCTGGAAAGTCCAGAGGTGATTCTTTGCCTTGTACGTTCAGATTTTAGAGGCTGCCAGCATTCCTTGGTTTTGGTCCCTTCCTCCATCTTCAGAGCCAGCAATATCCCTGCAATCCTCAGTCCCATCTCTGTTTGCATTCACTCTCATCACTTACTGTTTGTTTCTTTCTCTGTCCTCTGTTTCAGTCATTATATTCCTTCTCTGATTTGGTTGCCTCATTGTATAAGGATTCTTGGGATCACTCTGGGCCTCTCTGGATAATTCAGAACACTGTCCTTACCTCCATCCCATAATCTTTCACTTATCACAAATGCAAAGTCTCCTTTATCATGCAGAATAACGTATCCACAGGTTCTGGGGATTAGGATGAGAACATTTGGAGGACCATTTATTAGCCTATAACATATTAAATATCTTATAAAGTTAACCCTGAATCCTAGAGATCATACATTAATTATAATTTTCATATATCTGTGAACATCCTGATTGAAAGAGAAATGATCATGGTGCCTTTGCTCTGACTTCATTTATTCAATTCTCTGAAGAAATTCAATGCTGAGCCTGAGCTTGAAAAATTTTAGAAAGCCAGGTACAGTGGCTCGTGCCTATAAGCTTCAGCCTATGAAGTGGCTGGGGCTAGGGATCGTGGTTTAAT
>PVHY01017688.1:0-30829 GCA_004024945.1 Uropsilus gracilis
GGAGGAGGAGGAGGAGGAGGAGGAGGAGGAGGAGGAGACGACGACCACGACGACGACCACGACGACAACGACCTTATCTTTAACCACATGCTTGGAGAAAGTTGGAACACACCAAAGGAGGAAAAGAAGGATGCCTTGTCTTGGAACATGTGCTGCTGACTCAAGTTGATTGGATGTGTGGTGAGGTGGCCAGAGACTAGAAGACAATTTTGGACAATTATAAGGTAACTGGGGTTTTATATGCTTATCTTATAGTACATACACAGGTAATCACTTTCTTGTTTAGTAATAAATAGTTTGATCACTTTAAGAGTTTCTCTGGCTTTGGAATCACATAGCAAGGTGGCTGTGGATAGTGAAGAATCCAGGTTTAGTGTTTTTAAAGTTTTTTTTTCTCTGACATGGAAGAGAGATCCAGGACAAGGGGGAGGTATTTGAACAACAAAGGAACTGGTATGTGGAGGCTTAAGGGTTGATAAGGGTTCTTGCCCAGACTGCATTAGATTAAGATAATTTTTTTTCTGGTTTAGAAAAGCTGAAAAATGATTTTTTTAAATAAAAAGCCTGCTCCTCCCCTGACTCCTGACAACAATGCTATCTCCTTTATGCAGAATTACTTGTACTTTGTCATATCCCTTCTTTTACCCCTTTTCTGATCTCCACCTCCTACATTTCAGATCACTCCTGGAAACAATGGTGATTGTCAAGTTTTAGCTGAAAGATGAGGCCTTAGCATCAGGCTTCCCAGCAAACCAAATCCCTAACTATCTACAGTATAGATATTCTGGAGCTACCACCAGCTATCCAAAAATCCCTTCCTCTTAGCATCCAGAGGAGTGTGTCTCTCCCTGTCCCTATCCCCCAACTTTTATCTCAAATTCAGTTAAGTATTCTATAAACAGATGTTGCTTCAATAGAATTCCATCTCTAGTGAACAAGTGGGAGTGATAGGGAGGCTAGGAAGGGAGCATGGCCCCCAGCATTGGTGGTTCTGCATTAGAGAAGGGAGGTCAAGCCTTCTTAGTAAGATGAGATTAGTAAGAGCAGATTAAAGGAGGAGAAGACAGAAGAGAAGGCATAGAGCAGAGGAGCAGAGCAGAGCAGCAGGGAGGCTGGAGGAGCAGCAGGAGCTGCTGCTGCCATGTATGCTCACTGACTTTTGTTTGTTTTGTCCTTTTAATAAGAAAATCTGTTTTTGCCTCTGCTTAAAGTTTATGTGGTCTTACTACTGCTTGCACAAACAAACCTAGGCCTTAAGGAGTAACTGGGTTTAAAGGGCTAGCTTCTCCCTTTTTGTAAGTTTAGTTAAGTACCCCATCTTGCCTGTTTTGTTACCCATTATCAGTTGGCAACCATGAAGAGATCACCCACCCCTAATAAATCAACTCAAGGACCTTTTTTCCCTTGCATTGGTTACCTTAACGCATGAAAGCTGTTTGCAAGACCTTTGGTAAACGTGCTTTAGTAAACAGTAGTCATGAGTTCAAAAGTGGCATGTTTTGTACTGTTCCTATTGCTACGGATTGTACCAGCATGTACTGAAAAGCCCTGTATGAATTTTGTATGTATGTCTATGAAAAGTTGTTCAGTTATGTTAGTATGCATGCTGTTTTAGGTAACAAGAAAAGGGAAAAGCCTTGGAAACTTGATTTAAAATGGCCAGAGCAAATGTTGTATGTACTCCAAAAGCCAGATATAGAGTTTGGAAGTCCAGGAAAAAAAACAATAGGCTACTCAGTATAGATTGCATGTTTATGTAGCCATGACTGTCTGAATAAGTGCTGGGACTCCCCAAGGTTAATGACTTTGTTATTACCTCTCAGATACCAACTGTTGGATGATTAATTGAAACTGCTTTAACTAGTATTGTTGAGAATTTAGAAAAGTAATAGTCTAACTAGTAGAGATTGAATATGTATGTAGACTTCAAGATTGAATGAGATTTGGAAACACAGTGGGTTCCATGTGGTTAAATGACTTGATAGTTTTTTTTTTTCTCTCTTGGATAAATGTCAAATAGATTAAGTAGTTTGGGTTTTGTACTTTGAATGTTAATGAAATTAATTTGTATCAGTTGTTAGATAAGTTACAGTTTAGAAACTGTTGTACTTGTATCACTATAACTGTATGTTTTGCCTAGTAATATTTGTGATGATTTGAATTTGATTGCAAAAAGGATATTTATAGTGGATCATCATAGATATGATGATTTTTTAAAATTAAATGTGGGGAGTTGATGGGGAGCTATGGTGAAATTGGAGGGGCATGGCCCCAGCATTTGTGGTGTTGCATTAGAATAGCAGCCATTGTGCTTAGGTGGGTGGAAAAGGGAGGTCAAGCCTTCTCAGTAAGATGGACTCAGTAAAGAGGGGATTTAAGGAGGAAAGGATAGGCAGAAGAGAGAGAAGGTGTAGAGCAGAGGAACTGAGCTTGTGGGGTGATGTGCTGGAGGAGGCAGGGAAGGAAGCCACACTGTAGCCTTCCTTCTTTAACCTGGGCCACTGAGGAACCCGGGGAAGTGTGGTGGAGAATCTTGTGACTTGTGTAAGCAGACTTGGAAATATGGTACTTGAGAATTTGGTTTAACTTTGAAACTGAGAAGCTTGGAAATTGTCTAGAGACCTGATGAGAACTTGCTGTGTTGCTGATTTCATTGTGCGAAGTCTGAAGTGGTTACTGTTGTTGAGTAGAGTGAATCTTGCTGATTTTGGGCCACTTTAGAGTTGAAGGTGAAAGAACACTGGAACTTTGCCTTCTGGAGAAGAATTGAAGACACTATCCTGGTTTCTTTGTGGAATTTGAACCTCCCACTTTTGAAGAAGGATCAGCAGTGCCATCTTGGCTTCTCTGGCTTGAAGTGAATAGTGTGCCTTTGGAAGAAGGATCAATGGTGCCATCTTGGCTTGAAGGTAAGATGGCCATCATTTTGTGGAAGCACATGGCTGAAGGCCACAGGTAGTCTTTTGGACTAGAGACTGGACTGGTTGGTAAGATCCCTTATACCCTTATAGCCCTTATGACCCTTATGCCCCTCAGTGACTTTAGTTTATTTTGTCCTTTGAATAAGTAAACTTATTTTTGCTTCCTTTTAAAGTTTATGTGGTCTTGATGCTGCTTGCACAGGCTGGAAAGAACCTAAGTAGTGGAGTTTAAAAAGTCAGCTGCTCCCTCTTTGTAAGTTTTGTTAAGTACCCTGCTTTGTTTGTTTTCTTACCCAATTTCAGGGGTGCTAAATAGCAAAAGAAATGTTCACATACAAAAAAATAACCAAGCAACTAAATAGAAACACAAGTTGTTTTTTAAAAACTAAAAAAAATTGGGGGTTGGGCGGGGCTGAGATTTGCTTGGGGGTTCCTGGGGTCAGCTGGCGCACACACACTGCATGGGCCTTTGTGCCTGTGCATTCCATGGCAGCGCTGTGATGGCAGTGCGGTTGCCAGATTCCACATGCACCAGTGCCTGGCTTTTCTGGCTGGGCTGGGCAGGGACCAGGGTCAACTTGGGAGTTCTTGGGGTCAACCAGCACGCGGACATCACCAGAACCCAAGTCCTGCAAAGAAGCAAGACGTGTATGGCCAGTGGGAAGGGACAAAATGTGGGTGTACCACATATCCCCCTTGGTTTTCCTCCACTCCAGTTAGCCCTCCCCAGGAATAAGGAAATCCAGATGACTTAATAATCACAGATACAGAAGAGGTTAGGGACAAGAATAAAGACCTGCCACCTGAGCAGGACTCAAAAAGAACATGGAGAAAACCATCGAGCACTGGACTGTGAGACTAAGCATGAAGGACAGAATTACACCTACAATGTCTCCGTGTAGCCAGCACCAAAATCCTAATGCGGAGACTATCAGTAAGGGCATTACACACCCCCTTTGCACAGAGGGAGAAGGCGGCAGAAAGGCAGTGGCCCCAAAGTAGAGCTGCAAAGGAGGAGACCAGGAGATCTAATATCTGATTATGACTGTCCTCATTGAGGAACTGCTCTGACAACATAAAAGGTTGGGAGTCAGGTTCCCAAAGACCTGAAACACTACCTGAAGAAGCAGCAAAGTGAGACAGGAAACAACAGAGACGACAGCCACCAAGAAGCAAGAGACTGATAGAAGCCAAAGGTGCTTGAACTGGCCCGTGAAGGCAAAATCACTATTGGAAAGCTAAGTAGCAGTCTACTGATTCTCAAGTAATCATACTTCCACCCAGGATAAGGGCAATAGCCCCAGAAAGAAGAATGACCACAGGGCTAAACATGGACAAACAACAATAAGAAAGGAGGCAGAGAGAGTAGAAGGGGCATGGTGGGGCAGGGTATTCCCAATGGGATCAACAATCATATAATCATGCATTGTAAAAAATCCAAAAATAAAATAAAAAATTAAATTTAAAAAAATTAAAAAAAAAATTGAACATGAAAGTTGATTTTTCCATACCATTTTTTACCTGCTTCCTCACTGTCCATTACTTCTCCAAACATCTCCAATCAATCATGTTTCACTCTGGAGGCAGATATTCAGACAACACAACGATAAAGTCAGAGGAAAATGTGACAAAAATAACATACATGTAAATGATAAGGAAAGAAGGTCACTGGGTATTAATGAAGACATGAACAGATAATCTTTGCAGCCTGTGTAAGTCTATATATCTGCAACGATTATTAAGAATGTAACAATTTATAGTCTCACAATTAAGCTTAGTTTCAAGCTGGTGAAATGTATGCTAATGAAGAACTTTTAGATGCCCTGAATCCCCTCCTGTGAACCTCTTTTTAGCCCATGAGGGCCTGACAATGATCTGATGACCACACTTGAAGGGAATAATCCAACAGGGACTTTGAAAGGAGAACATGCTTTGGGCAGAGGTCATTGTAGAGAGTATGGAGAGAATGTGGAAAACATTCCAGAAGCCAAGAGGCCAAAGCTCCAACAAAGCATTCTGGTTGCTCTCTGACTTCCTTCTTTCCTAGGGCATCCCCAGAAGAGTGACACACACAGACAGAGGAGCTAAGAATAGAAAAGAGACAGTCAGAGAAGCCTCGGCAGAAAAAGAGGCCTATGTTGGAAAACAGCAGCCAAGCAGACGCTGAAAAGTAGTGAGATGAGAACGCCGTGGGCCAGTGGATGGGCTGGGGACACGATGAAAGATTTGGTTTTGGAGTTGCGTTCTTAACAGATGTCTGTGTCTGAGCTGGAAGAGACAGCTATTTGCCATGAATTTCATAGACAGTGGCTTCAATAAGAGGTGTCCTCGTGCTTTTCCACAAGTAAGCACAGGCATTAGGGAGGGGCACAATAACCCCCAGATCAGCAACTCCTATAAAGAGAGTCTCTCCTTCTAGTTCCCTGTTCAACCCCTCTTTCTTTCATCTCCTATTATCTTGAACTAGATTTAAACTCCAGGGACATTGAGTCAGAATTGTACTGGGTTTGGAGGCAAGTCTCAGTTTCCCTTAGCTAAATAAAAGGAAACACAGCTTAAGGAAAAGGAGAGTGGGTTAATCTGTGAGGAGGGCAGCAGAATTATGTCTGAAAGACCACCATCCTGCTCTTTGGCAGAGAGCAGGGGTATTTATTACCCAGAGTTACAAGGAAGTAGAAGGGGGAGTGCTACACCATTAAGAATGGCCCATATAAAAAACAAAAAACAACAACAACAAAAAACAAGCAACAAGTGCTAGCGTGGATGTGTAGAGAAAGGAACACTCCCACACTTCTGGTGGGAATGTAAACTGGTCCAGCCACTATGGAAAGCAGTGTGGAGGACCCTCAAACTAATGAAAATGGAACTACCATTTGACCCAGTAATTGCTCCTCTAGGAATCTACCCAAAGGAGACCTCAATGTGTGTACAAAAGGACACATGTGCTCGGGTGCTTATAGCAGCACTGTTAATTGTAAGAACATGGAAACAAACCAAATGTCCCAGAATAGATGAATGGATGAAAAAGATGTGCTATATATACACAACGGAATATTACTCATCAATTAAAAATGACAAATTTGATGAATTTATGGTAACATGGATGTACCTAGAAGAAATCATATTAGCAGAAATAAGACAGAAAGAAAAAACAGAATTCAAATGGTTTCACTAATATATGGGACACAGGATAAACAAACAAAAGACCAGGAGTAAAAGTCCAAACAAGTTAACAACCAAACTAAAGAACACAATTTGGTGTGTGTGTGTGGTGGGGGGATGAGAGAGTGTGGGAATGGAAGTGGGCATAAAGAAGACTTTCTGACTTTAACTGAACACATACAGGCCTCCTTCCCTCTCTGAAGCAGGCTACAAACAGGCCATTTACCTTTAACCTTTACCTAAACCTTGAACACCTCTGCCTGCTTCTCTCTACAAAGCAGGCTACATGCAGGTCATTAGCATTTTCACTGATCACCTTTACTATTGATATGCAAACATCATATAAACCAGCTTCTCTTTCCCTCTTTCAGATCTAAAAAGAAAAACTTAAAAACACAGTTTAGACTCTTGTGGGTTCTTTCCACCATCCTCAGCCTTCTCTACCAAAATACTAAACCAATGTAAGACTATCAGTGCAGACTAATTTATTTCTAACAAAGTGATTTTCTAATTACTACAAAAGAAAATATGTAAGACTCAGATTACTTTAACATTGTCCAAAACCTTTCTCAGCATTGTCCAAAGTCCTTTCCCAGATTGCCCAGAAATCCTCAGTCTCTCAGTCCTAATCATCTCACCAATGTCAGCCAATCAGAGTTCAATCTTCGTGTTTGAAGACATCTTTCTTGGGGGAGCTCTTTTGGCATGCTCCTCCTTGTCTTCCACGCTGCCTTCTCCTTGTCGTCTTCAGGTAGCAGGAACTTCATGGTACCGGACCCAGTCAAGGTCACTTTCTTTTCAGGCCTGACTTTCGCATGGCCTCTTCCAGACACAAGTTAAACCCAGCAAAACAAACTCCAACACGGAGTTCAAATCTGCAAACTTCTTAACTGCCATTAGCATACATGCTGCTAGCCCAGGCCAGCCAACGGTTGCAGGCCCCCAGTGGCCACATGACCAAGCTCACATGGCTCACATCTTAACTCTACAAGATGGCCGATTCCCATCTCTCCTCCAATGAATCTCTCTCTATCCAATTATTGCCTCTGAATCCCTCTCTTTGTTTTCATACTCTTTATATACCCTGATTTCCCACCTTCCAGAAACCTGCTTCACCTTGACCATTTCACTTCTTTCTCCCCCTGCATCTCCCTGAAGGGAAATTCCAACAAAGGTCATTCTCACATTTTAGCATCTGTCCTTGAAATCTGCAATCTTAAACAGGAGACAATGGGGGGTGGGTAGCACACCCTATTAGGAACAGTCAGGGTGGGGAGAAGGGGGGTGAACCCAGGGATTACAAAGATGTGAGATATATATACATAAATAAATTATTTAAATATTTTTTAAAAAGAAGGGGGAGTGTGCAAGTGTGCAGCATGTCATTTCTTGCAATGGATTGATGGGTTGACACCAGCTTGCCTTCACCATCCCTGGTGGTCAGCAGTTCAGAATGTTATCTTCAAGGTGATCCTCTTTTCCTTGGAATGTAAATGAAAACAAGGTTGTTAAAACTAAAGGGTAAATAAAGGAGATAAAGGGTAGGGATTCTTATCTAATGGGGCAGGAGGGGAGGCCTGACTTTAGGACACTGCATCAAGGTTCAAGGAAATTGTCATCTAAATACCCTCTAGGTGATGTATCATTTGTGGTAAGGGACTTGCCATCAAACCAGGTTATTCATTGTTGAGAGTACTTGAGGTGTAAGGAGCATGTTAAGTCTAACTTTTTATTTCACTGAAAAATCCACAGGTGCATTGAAAGAACTTTCCATAAAGGAAGAGCTGCCATAAGGGAAAGGTATTTGAGAATGTCTACTGAGTGGGGCTTTTTCACTGAGTTGGAAAAAGCTGAGTTTGGAGCATAGATGACCTGGTCCAAATTGCCATTCCCCCTTTTACTGATTTTGACACCTTGTTCTCTCTGTGCCTCAATGTCCTCATTTGTAATTGAAGCTAATACCAACAAGACCCCCTGGTTTGTGATGAGAATTTGATATAGCTCAGAATACAGCAGTTAACAACAGCGCTTAAAGCAGAATGAGCTCTCAACCAACATTAATGATTGTTCTTTCTTCTCAAAATGCTGCTGGGGCCTTTCTTCTGTGCTGATTAGGGAAATGTGGATCTAGAACTAGTTAAATCAGCAGCTCATTCTGTTGCTAAGCAACCAGCTCTGAATTCTGCAAATGTGCATCACAGTATGCAGTGACTACCTCCTTTCCTCCCCCCACCCCAGCAATCAAGACCCAGTCAGGCAGTTGCTAAGCATTACTTTATATGACTTAAGATCTCATTTCAAAGTGTGGAGGAGGAGGGAGACATGCATAGACAGCAGAGTTATAATGCAAGAGCAAAACCAGGCTTTCCAGCTGGAGGGGTTCACAATAAACTAAATAAATAAAATAAACTAGTGTAATGAGTGTAATGTGAGCTTGTACCTACCCTCAGCAGAGTAGCCTCTCATTTGAGTCACCCTTCTCTGGGGTTAGACTACCATATACCTTCAGAGTATATTCTCTGTGGTTAAGGGATATTTCTCTGTTACCTTCATTTGGGTTTGAGGTTGTATGACCTAAGTGCAAACCTGGATGTGTTTGCATGTTGAGAAAGGTTAACTGTAGGGTGATCCCATACCTCTTCCCTTAGGGAAGTCAGCAGCATAGCTATTGACTTCAGGGGAACCATTCTTCCCTCAAACATTCATTCATTCATCTCCATCATTAAATGTATACTTAATACTAAGTGCACATTGTTTGCGAGGCACTAAAGATAAAGCCTAAAGCAAAAACAGTTTTCTGTCTTATCTGTTGTTTAGATTTAAAAAAAGAAAGAAAAATGTATTTAATTGGTTTATCAGAGAAAGTATTTATTGAAGCATATTAGGTAGCTCAAAGAAACCCCCCTAAGGGTCAAGAGAAGTGGAGCTGGGGATACACTAGAAAGAAGCTAGAACATGACCCAGAATACTCTACTAGATAAGGACCTATTGCCCCTGAAGCACACTCAGGCTCTGCAGCTTGTCATACCATTAGTGAGCAGACTGAAGGGTCCCCTGGGCCCCCCAAACCTGCCTGCTCTAAATGGGTTCTGCCATCCACCAATAGACAAGCATACTCTTATTGTTACTGGACAGCAGTCTCAATTTCCCTCAGCTGATAAAAGGAAAACAGAGTTAGAGGGAAAGGAAGTGGAATTAAATTTGTCCATAGTGGGGAAGAGGCCAACTTTTGTCTAAAATATCACTGTCCTCCTTTTGGAAGCAAACAGGAACATTTAAAACAAGGGAGTCAGCCTGGGCATGGTGGTGCATGCCTGTTGGTGGCATCCTAGGAAGCCACGGCTGGGGCCAGGGATCACGGTTTGAGTCCCGCTGGGGGCACATAGTGAGACCTAGTCCCAAAAAAATAGCTGGGCATGGTGGCGCATGCCGTAATCCCAGCTACCTGGGAAGCTGAGGCTGGGGATTGCTTGAGTCTGTGGTACCCTGGACAACGTGAGCCTGCAGTTCCATGGGCAAAAATCATGAGACCTAGTCTCAAAAAAAAAAAAAATTAAACAAGGGAGTCGAGAGATGGGGGGCAAGGGTTTGCATATCCTTGAGACAGAGGCATCCTGGAGACACAGACTGGCACCAATTTCTTTTGTTAAGCCCTGGTGTTCCTCAGTTTCCTTCTCTGGCCATTTGTGAGAAGGTAAGGCTTACTCAAAACAGAAGTTGTTAATTACAAAGGGTAGGGGTGCTTTTCTGATGGTGTGGGAGGACAGGTCCTTTGACACTGCAACCAGGCTGGGACCAACTTGTTTCATTAACCCCTGGTGTTCCTCAATTTCAACACTGCATCATTAGTGCACAAGACCCATTAACAGAAGTTAAAGGTGATAGGTCCCCTTGAGGAGAATTTGGGATGAAGGAAAGAGAGAGATTGGACCCTAAGGACAAGGGACCTGTAGTGGGATGAGAGAAGGTAAAAGGTAAAGAAACTGTAGTGGGGTGGAGATTCCTAGAGACCTTTGGTGGGAGTGAAGACTCCCCGAGAAAAAGAAAAGGTGATGAATCCAGGGGAGGATTCAATCTGCCTTTGGGATTTAACATTGCAGTTGGGGCCTGAGCAGCTGCAGGATTCAGGATCAAGGATTTCAAGTTTCATGGAGCCAGTCCTCCAGATGGGGTTGTTGATTTTTGAAAATGTGAAAGTGCTCCCATCAACTGGCCTTGGAGGAGAGAGGTTTGTGAGTATTTAGAGCAGTTGTGGCAGCATGAGACAGTGAGGCCCAGGTTGGGACTTTTGAACTGTGGGAAAGTTTTGTTGCCCTTGGATTGCTGTTGCTTTCAGCTTGAGGTGTCTAAGGCTGTTGCTGCTGTCTAGAGTACATCCTGGTGGCTAGGACCACTTTCTGGTTGGAGCACGAAGAACACTGGAAGCGGATCCTCTCAGAGACGGATCTACAACACCATTTTGTACAATTGTCTCTTTATTCAATTTGAACTTCCAGACTTCTAGTTTCCTGCCTAGAAGGTACAATAAATGCCAACTTTGTGGGAGTTTAAGTAGGGGGTAGGAAAGTGGTATGTTTGTGTTAGTAATCTTTTGTTACTTAACAGTTTACTTCAAAACATGTATATACAGACATACATACATATGTGTATATGTGGATATATACATATGCATGTGTACGTGTTCTGTATATAATCTGATTATTTCCATGAGTTCAAGAACAGGTTAACTGAGTGGCACTGAAACAGGGCAACCAGAAAAGACTTTCTGACTTTAACTTTTATGCATACAGGCTTGCTTCTTTCCCTATGAAGCAGGCTACAAGCAGTTACATTAACAATTGCCTCTAACTTGAACTAGACACACTTATGCCTGCTTCTCTCCCTAGGAAGCAGGTTCCAAACTGTTCACATTAGCATTTTCACTGATCACCTGCCTACTATTGATATGCAAACATCAGTTTCCAGCTTCTCTCAGCTTTCTTCCCCTCTTTCAGACCTGAAAAGAAAAACTTAGAAACACAGTTTAAACTCTTGTGGTTCTTTACACCATCTCCAGCTTTCTCAACCAAAATACCAAGTCAAAGAAAACTATCAGTGCAGACTACTTTATTTCTAACAAATTACTAATTACTACAAAAGAAACATGTAAGTAAAACTCCAATTATTTTAACATTGTCCAAAACCTTTCTCAGCATTATCCGAAGTCCTTTCCCCCAGATTGCCCCAAAATCCTCAGTCTCTCAGTCTTGATCATCTCACCAATGTCAGCCATCAGAGTTCAATCCGCATGTTTGAAGACATCTTTCTTTGGCACGCTCCTTCGGCGTGCTTCAGTTCCTCCACGCTGTCTTCTCTTTGTCATCTCCAGGTAGAAGAAACTCCATGGTGCCAGACCAGCAAAGTTCACTTTCTTCTCAGGCCTAACTTTCACACGGCCTCTCCCAGACACAAGTCAAACTCAGCAAAGCAAACTCCAACCTGGAGTTAAAATCTTCAACCTTCTTAACTGCCTTTAGCACACATGCTGCCAGTCTGGGCCAGCCAAAGGCTGCAGGCCCCCAGGCCTTTGGTCACCTGGTCAAGTCCACATGGCTCACAACTTTACTCTACAAAATGGCCAAGTCCAATCTCTCCTCCACTGACTCTCTCTCTATCTGATCTCCATATTGGAATCTCTCTCTTTGTTTCCACACCCTGTATATGCCCTGATTTCTCACCTTTCAGGAACTGTACCTGAACTATTTCACTTCTTTCTCCCCCTGCATCTCCCTGAAGGGAAATTCCAACTAAGGTCATTCTCACATTTTAGCATACCTGTCCTTGAAATCTGCAATCTTAAACAGGAGACAATGAGGGGGTGGTTAGCACCCTCTATCAGCACTGGCTCAGGTCTCTCATGAGGCTGCTATCGGGTTAAAAGGGGCAGAAGCCTATAACCAACAAACCACAGGTCCACATCACCCGCACATAGCAGTTTCCAGACAAATGGAATTTTTGACAACAGGGTTTTATTAACAAGGAAAATGAAAAGTCCTCAAAGCCACACTGGCTAATTATCTTACTCCAATCACCATTTTCAGTCCCAAAGGTCCCAAAGACATGTCCAAGATAGGGGCTCCTTTGCCCCTCCAAAACTGAGCCAGGCACTCTGCAAATATCCAGTCCTTCTCTGGCATCTTCTCTTTGCTTCTTCTCCAGTGTTCCAAGCAGCTCCTCTTCTCCAAGTCTCTTCAAATTTCTTCCATAATTGCTGATACACATATCAGCTTTCCAAATTCTTGGTCAGCTCCAAGTACCAGCTTACTATGCCACTTTGCCTCCGTGCCACATTCTCCACATTGGCTACTTTTCTGCTGGCCACTCTCCCACCATGTGGTTCCTCACTACCTCCAGCTCACTTCCAGGGACTTTTCCTGGCCAGGCCACGTCAACCTGTTCTCTCAGTTCACCATTCTTGTCTCTCTCCTTCCTTTTTCCCCCCTCTCCTCGCTCCTCCCTTTTTATACACCCTCTCTTCCTGCTGCCCATTTTCTCTCATGGTTTTTTTCAGACTCTGCCCCCCAGGGTATTTTGACACCAATGCAATTTTTAACTGCGTCACTACCCCATATCAAGGTTACAGTGACATGTGGGCCAGGTCTGTAATCATCAACCTGGGTCTGGAGGTTGTGCTTCTGAAGTGGCCTCACTTGCATTCCTGGCAAGTGCTGTTAGTGGTTGGCAGGCAACCTCATTTCCTCCCATGTGTCCTCATAACACGGCAGCTGCTGTTTCCTCCTCTACCCTAGTCATAACCCAGTAAGTGATTCAAGAGAGATCAAGGCAGAAGTCATGATGGCTTATGACCTATGTCAGAGCTTTTACTCAGTCATTGTCTATAACATCTTCTTGGTCACACAGATCAACTAATCTGTTCTCCTCTTTAGAGCCATCTTTACCTATGCTTCAAGAAGTATCTGGCTTGCTAATCTTTGGGTAGGGGAATAACTAACTCTTCAGGATAAATTGGGTTGGTTCTTAGTTCTCCCTACTGCCAAGTTTAAAATTTGATCGTTTCTGCTAAGTCAGCTGCACTCATCCATCTGCTTTTCTGCTTTCAATTTTTTGTTGCTATTGGCCTCTTCCCTATTCTCTTTGTTCTTGTGAATTTATGTCTTTTTAACAATCTCTTTACTGTGTTTTATTGGGATTTAGGGAGGGAGTAGAAGTTGGTGCATGCATCTGTTTTCTAATCTTGAACTGGAAACCCCCTCCTGTGTTCAATCCTGCTTTTTCTGGCCTTTGATTTTTTATTTGAAAATTATTCCCTTTTCTTTTTTTTCTCTCATTTCTAGTAAAGCTTTTGAAATGTCCTCAGAACCTGTTTTAGAGCCAAAAACTGAATATCCTTTCTTCCCACGTGTACTTTTAATCTTTCCTAAGGAAATGGATGAAGCTGGAACAACAGAAGGTCACAAGCCAAAAAAAATGTTTTATACAAACATTCAAAATATTATCTAACCATAGTAGCATCATGATCCTGAGTCAGAAAGGGTATCAGGTAAAGGAAAGTAACCGAAGTAATAAAAATGCTGCTGTTTCCCATTCTACAGCCTGAGGAAGTTGCCACATTAAGCCTCATTTCCTCATCTACAAGATGAGGGGATAAAAAGAAAAAGCTAGTGGAATATCTTCTCTAAATTCCTAAGTGAACCTAAGGATGGTCAGGTGGAGAGAGGGAGAGGGATTTGCTGAGGAATTCTTTTCCTGGGATGATTTAAATAAAAAATGGTTTAGGATACAACCTTTGGAATCCTCCTTGGGAACACCACTTTGTTAGCCTGAGCCCTAAGAGTTCCTATAAAGTATGAAAAGATGATGCTTCCAAGAGATATCCTATTCTCAAATCAGTCAGTTTTTTCCTCCTCGGCTGTCTACTCTTGGAAAAAATTTGATATGGTATTGTCTCGTCCATGAGAGAACAACAATGAGCTTTCAGAGCTCCATAGCTCTAGGATACTAAGTCGCTGCTGTGTTAGCCAGGGCTTGCTAAAAATAGACAAGGAGATTTTACATACATATATAAAAACCACAGGTGTGTGATATATATGATTGGTCATAAGGAATTGGATCACATGGTTATGGAGGCTAGAAGTCCCATAATCTATCATCTGCAAGATGAACACCCAGGAATGCCAGTGCTGTCATTCTAGTCTGAGCTGAAGGACTGAGAATCTAGTTCCAGGGCAGAAGAAAATGGATGTTCCAGTTTATGCAGCAGGTAGGAAGAGAAAGAATCCCCCCAACTCCACCTCTTCCCCACTCTGTCCTCTGTTTTGTCTACTCAGGCGCTCAATAAATGATGGGAAGGAATGATGCCTTCCCATGTCAGACAGAGTCATGTGTTTTACTGTGTCTACCTATTCAAATGTTTGTTTCATCCAGAAACACCTTTAGAGACACATCCAGAATAAGACTGAGCCAAATATCTAGGAAGTCCATGACTAGATCAAGTTGACAAATAAAATTAACCATCACAGGGGCCCCTTAAGCCTTCTTTAAGTTTTGGTTCTTTGAGGACTTTGGCAACCTTCACCATGCTCAAAGATAGCAAGAAATGGAACCTTAGCTAAATTTATTTTTCATATTCTACATGCTTAGTTGTAGCTTTTAACTTGATTCTAATGAGATATGTGACTTGAAGGGGAAAAGTTAGTGATATTGATCCTTACCAATCTAAACCAAAACCAAAATTCCTTGCTTAAAAAAATCCTAGACTTGGTGTTTCTTTGTGTGAGAAGAGTTTTGTGGGCCCTTTTAAAGCCCATTTTAAGTATTTCAAATCACTTGTCTCACGTCAGTACTGGATATGACTGCACTGCAGATGCTGCCAAAACTTTTCTGTAGAAGACATGTAAACCACAGGATTTATCTTGAGAAGCCATTGTGACCAATGTCCCAGATAGAGTCCAAAGGTCAAAGAATGTCTCTTTTGGATAATGACTATGTGGAGTTGGTATCTGCGGGGTCGTATATGCTTTTTCCAATGTGTACAGGCCTCCTGTCACCTTCGTATGAGAGAGAACCTGTGAGTCTTGGGTGCTTTTAGTTATCATTGCTTAAAGAACATAGATTGTTTTGAGTTGAGAGCAGTGAGGCTCCTGAAGACAGAAGAAGCTTCTTCTATTCTAGCCTAAATCCTCCGCTCCTCTCTAACCAGAGATACCTCGAAAGAATATAGTTTGGAGGGTCTCATCCAGTGATAGGTTCATATGTACACATATCCTTGTAAGAACCTCATCTTTATGCACAGAGGCTGCAACTTCCCTTCCCACCCTTGTCTATTAGGTCAAGTCCCCTCTTCTCTGCCCTTGACACCCTAAGTTTCTAAACATAGGTGGATATCCCTCTTCCACTGTATTAACCTTTGGCATTTATAATCATATAAATTCTCCACACATATATTGAATTTGTTTCTTCTTTGCTAACCCATCTCATGTTTTATACTCATCCAGCTGAAGACCTCCCCAGCAGGGTAATGAATGATTTCCTTTGCCCCCAACCTCTGTTAAAGTAATCCCATGTGGTCATACCTGTCTAAACATTTTAAATGAAATAGTGGCTAACATAGGAGGCTTAAGAATTCACTAATTTCCTTCTGAAATTTCCTTCAAAACTGTTGCGGTGGTACAGTAAATTGAGGGGCCAAACTCTGCCCCCTTGAATCTGGAAACCAAACAAGACAGGGACTCGCTGCCTACCCGGAGCTTTAGTCTGAATCTGCCCCTGGCATTCTGAGTGAGCGGGATGCTGAAGGAAGTGTAGCTCAGTTGCCATTGTTTTGGAACCTTTATGAAAAGGAAGGGTATGTGAACTCCCACTCCTCATTTTGTTGGAGCTGCTATGGAAGGTAACTGTACTCCACTGGGCAGTGGGCCTTCACCCCCACCTCAGCCTGTGTCATGCCCACCTCTTCTGTCACTGCAATTTCACCTTCCATGATCCACTGGTAATTGGAACTAGACCTTCCAGTTCTCCCTTTACCCTGCTAGATGTCTCTCTCACTCTACCTGTTATTTAAATTAAATTGTGGGTCTTTTCCCCCCTGTTTTTACTGCACTAAAGGCCTTTTGTTTGCATTTCTAGCAAGTGACTGGACCCAGAACTGTGAGAGGCTCTGACCTGGAGATAGTTTTATAGGTCCTTTGTCTGATAACAGAATGAGAAAGATCATCCAAAGCTAAAACTTGAAACAAAAGGTAGTGGAGGAAACCAACACATACTGAATGACATATGACATGCTGGAAACTTCTCCATCAAGCCTCAGAACATGTAGAAGTCAATAAGAAACTTGTCAAAAATGATTTAAAGTATTCTTAACCCTTGTGATTATACAAGAGTCATTATCATTCCCATTTTACAGATCAGGAAATTAAGGTTTAGAGAGTAAAAACACTCTTAAAGTCACAATAGTGAGTTGAAATACCTCCCCCAAAGTCCTAATCTGTGGAAGCAAGCTTATTTGGAATTAGGATCTTTGCAGCTATAATTAAGGATTGTGAAATGAGACCATCCTGGACTTGCTGTGACCTAAAATCAATGACTGGTGAGAGTAGAAAGAGAATGGCACACAGAGAAGACCATAAGCAGATGGAGGTAGGGATGAGCATGTATGTGTGGGGCTAGAGAACCCCAGGGGAAGCAAGCAGTAATCAGATACTAGGAGGCAAGAGAAGGACACTCCTTCAGAGCCTCCAGGAAGAATGAATCATTCCAACACCTTGATTTAGGACCTTTATCTCCAAGCTATGAAGATCTGTCGTTTTTAAGGTCCTGAGTTTGTGGCCACTTACTAGTGTAGCCGTGGGGAACACCACCCTATAGTGAGAAATAGAGTAGCATTGGCTCTAGGGACCTTATATGACCAAGTTAAGTCTGTTCCACCAACCCATGCTAGGCATTATGTGTGACCCTTTGATCTTCAGGGGCTGAATTAAATTACACATAATGTCTGGAATCCCGAGGATGGGAGTGAGGCACATCACCCTAGTTGGATATAGAAGAACAGGAGATGCTGTTTAGCATTTCTGGGTATCCACAAGCTCACAGGAAATTTATAGGTACTCCAAGAAAGTTCTGGCAAATTCCAGGTTAGCTATAGCAAGTTTTCCTTGTTGGTCTGTGACTCATGGTAAATTTTTACCAGCCATTTTCCTTTTACTCAAAGAGATACTCTAAGTGTCTCTTGTGACTTTGTGCCCAGGAGGAAGGGCCATGCTAGTGAATGGCTATTCAGGTCAATGTAGAAAAGTCAGTGAAATGAGCTTGGACTTCGTGGGGTTATGTGACCCATGTGCTCCCCTTTTCATGTGCATCCAGCCAACACAGCAGTACTCTGACCAGGACCATAGACCCAGTTTCAGGGTATGCCTGGATGGCAGAGGAGGGCTGCAAAATCTCTGAGCTGTTCTTCCTCACCATAACCTCTCAGGAGCTGCCCCAGGCCAAGTTCTAACACACCTGCCAAATCAGGGATTTCTTGGGTTAGAAAGTCCAGTACTTCTGTGCCTTCAAGCTCTAAGCCATGAAAGACAGAACTGAGTGTTTTTTCTACTATTGGCAGCGTTCTCCATAATTTAGTCTGCGTATATATTAAAACCTGCAATTAACATGATTAAAAAAAGCAGGTTAGATGGACATCAGTGCTCGAATGTTTACTGCAGCACACTATTTATAATTGCAAGGACTTGGAAGCAACCTAAATGCCCCAAAACAGAGGACTGGATGAAAAAAATGTGGTATATATGCACTATGGAATATTACTCATCAATTAAAAATGACAAATTTGATGATTTTATGATAACATGGATGTACTTAGAAGAAATCATATTAGCAGAAACAAGTCAAAAAGAAAAAGAAACAAAATGGTTTCACTAATATGTGGGGTATAGGGAAAAAATAAACAGAAGTCATGAGGAAAAGTCAAAACAAGCTAAGCACCAAACTGAAGCACTCAACCTCAGGCAGGGGGTAAAGGGGGGAATGGTGGGGAAAATGGGGGGGGGAGCAAAATCCCTGGGATTACAATGATGTGAAATTTATATATAAATAATTTTTTAAATAATTTAAAAAATAGAAACAAGTTTGAGTCATGGTCCATGAGAGTGAGCTTCAGGGAGGGAATCGGGCCATCGGCATTACTAAGGTGCACCAGGCAGTCTGAGGGAGATGATGGCTCTGTGAGTGAGAATGAAAGACTTCCCTGGGGAGTCCACTGCCTTACAGACATGCTCTCCTTCCTCCTCTGGCAGCTTCAGGCAAGAGCCTCTAGGCAAACTCAGGCTTGGGGGTGAAAAGGATAGTTTTCTCAGGATGAAGTCAGTGGTGTGGTGGTGGTTATGACAGCAGGTGATGCCCAGAAGTCTCCTGGGTTTCCTAGTATCTGTATTATACGATTCTAGAATAAAGATAATGATGAATGTAGGGTCTGACTGAGTGAGCAAGACCCTGGGACAGCACAGGAGACTCTGCTCCTGCCAGGGGCCAGTATGGGGCCTGAGCTTCTCCCAAGGTGTCTGCCTGAGCCTCAAGCAGAGAGCACAGGGAGATTCAGGGGTGCTCCATTGGTTCCATCTCAAAGGGGAAACAGGCATGGCTTCAGCTGTGCTTGTGGAGAAATGTCTCTGTGCTAAACAGCAGAAATAACCACCTAGAGTTTAAGAGATGCTTTCGCAGACATTACCTGCATCCTTTCAACTCTAAACCCACACAAAGTTCCCATGATTCCACACTACTAGTCAGTCTTCCTAGGGTTAGACTTTCTTTTCCCTATCTTTCATACCTTTGCAGATCTTGATTTGTGTTTGAAACGCTTGCAAGTGGAGTACACTGTAAGAGAGGTCTTATTAGGCACCCCCGTGTACCTCCTCATTCCTTGCATTGATTGAGTTTTATAAAAGACATTGTGGTTATTTGATAATGTCTTTTCCTCACCAGATACAAGCTTCTTATGGGCAGGGATTCTATCACACTTTTCTAGACAGTGTCCTTGCTGGCCAAGCATGATGGTGATCAAATGAGTAAATGGATGATGAATGAGCTGGTGAATGGTGTATGTTACAAAGGGATGTTGGCTGCACAATTTGTTGGGCGGATGAACACAAGAAAACTGCGTTCACCCAAGTACTGACCAGTGCTGACTACTCTGCACAGCAAAGGGAATCTGCTGTCCTGCACGTCCCAGACTGGGTGCTTTACCCCCCCCCCTTCTCTTCCCTGTCCTTCTTTCCCTTCCTTCCCAGCCCCCACTACCTGCCTTCCTCTTACCCCACTTTTATGCTCTCTTCTTTCTCTTTCCCCTTTCTCTTAACCACCTCCTCCTGTTTGAGTTCCCCTTTGTCCCAGTTAAGAACTTACACATCATCCCTGATGTGTTTCCCGCACCACCCAATCCAATCCACCTGCAACCAGGCACTCTGACCTGCCTCCCAGTAGCTGAGATGCTCACTTCTCTCCACTCATACCCTGCTGCAGGGCAACAGCACCTCTACTGGGATTGCTCTGCCCACCCTGCCCCCTGCTCAAATGATCTCAACTTCCTCTGCCCTAGCCTTCTCCAGCATTAAAGTCCAAGATACAAGGCCTGACTCAGTAGGTCAAGGTCTACTAAACTTGCTTCAAGATAAGGCCTGCTCACCCATGAGTCACATGTTCAGTGGCCAGCTGTTATTGCTAAAATGTCCTTCCTTAAAATTCTTCCCTATTGCCATGAAGTCTTAATCTATCAGTTGCCTGCTTTCTAGTCCAACTCACTGTGCTCTATTGCCCATGTTCAGCTAAGTATTTACAGCTCCTCAAGCTGCTAGGCTCTTGCTTTGCCTAAGTTGTTCCCTCTGGAAGCCTCCTCCTTAGCCCCCTGGCCTAGCTAGTTCCCAGTGAACTACTAAGTTTCACCCAGTCATCATGTCACCTAGTCCCTGACTTCACCCACTTATCCCCTGCTGCAGACTCAGTTAAAATGCCCCGAAGGAATCTCCCAAAGTTGTCTCTCGTGGGCCTCACCATTTTGGGATGCCCTGACCTGCCATGGCCCATCTCCACACCTAGACTGTAGACCCAAGGAAACAGAGCCTGGAGCAATGGAAGTTCATAACTCTTTGCTGGATGAAGGATGGACTCAGAGGGACCCTCCTATCCTTTCCAGGTAGCAACTCTAGTCTTTCAAAGGATGCCTGTCTGTCCCAGTGATTTTCATGGAGTGATGTTAAGAGCAGAGGGTGTTTTTCTGTTCACTGTACACTCCCAGTTCCTGCATTTATCTGCTTTACATTGTTTTTGGCCTTAAGATAAATAATCTTCTACTTGCTTTTATTTTGGGTACAATCCCTGGAGCTGCAGCTCTTGCAGCTGTGGGACTTCCACAATCCTGCACACCATCCATGGGACAGGTCTGCTTGAACGGGGGCACCTGGCTATCTCTCCCTGAAATATGATCCTCCACACCAGCACCTTGTTCCTATAGCCTGATGAAGTCTTTATACAGGGTCCCACTATAAAGACTGCTACTGCACAGTCCTGGCTCTGACTCTGGAGAATCAGAGGCCTTGCAAGGGACCTATATTTTCCCAGAGCGACACAGAGCTGCTAAAGCCTGGCTTCTGAAGTCAAGCACTCGTCTGTTACTAATAATGTTTGCTCACCACAATTAGGGGCACCTGTCCTCTCTTCTCCTGGTGTCTCCACTATCATCCCAACTCACAGTAGAATCCCAAATTGCTTTATTCAATTTTGATTCCATTATTGGCTCGGCTCTAAAGCTATATACACTCCAGGGCATGTTAGAAAAGGAATTGGACCCAGAAGCAGGCAGCATGGGGTCCAGTCCTGTTCCTTCTGTTTGCTACCTGTCTAGCTAGTCACTTTGCTTCTCCAGGTCTCCATTTCCTCACCTGTACAGTGTGTTCATGTACCTTCCATCAAACCACAGAATTGTGGTGAAGTTTACATGATCTGGTGAGTATGAGAATGTCTGTCAAGTAGTGAGGGATGCATAAAATTGAGATAAGTTGATGATTTACTAACAAAGAAGATCTGGCCTACAAAAAGGGAAAGCAGATGTTTCACTTGACATTTTTTAGTACCCACTTTTGGTCATTTCCATACTGATACCCATACAGACCACCCAGAGTCTCCATCATTAGAGTCAGTCTAATGCCACACTGCTTTTACAATCTACAGGGAATGGGCTGTTGCTGGGAGCTTGAGACTCTGGGTAGACAATTAAAGAATTCTGCCTACGGTGTCTCTGAGCAATGAGGATAAGGCATAAGTGAATTGTTAACAACATGGTGGTATTTTCTGGAAGGCTGGTGGCCGTACAGGCCTCCAGCACTGTTCTGAATGGAGAAAAAATGATTAGCCTTTAGCATAATCAAAGTAGAGATATCTCAGCTCTTCTCTGTCCCTAACTGGCATTGATAAGCCCACCCTGCTCCCCTTTTAAGAAGAGCCATATGATCTATAGCCACAGACATCTACCCCCACATTTTGGGTTCATGGTGGGCTGCCTGGAACCACATGCTGTATCTAGTAAAATCTGAATGACCTTGGAGAATCACAAAACTTGGAAAAATATAAATGATCTTCCTTGAAAAAATTGTATTCCAATCTCTCCATGAGACTTTATTCAATTTTTGAGGCAAGGAGACAAATAAGTGCATAGTTTCTGCAGTACATGGGGTTACACTGGACATGAGTCCAACTCCAGCAGCATTTGGACCCCATGACTCTATCTCCTGCACTCATGCCCGGCCTCGGGAGGAGGCTGGTGATTGCAGGCCTCCATTGACATTGTAGTGCCCTTCTCTGGGTATCTGCTCCTCAGCAAGAAGGCCACCACCTTCCACCCAGAATGCTTTCTCCTCTTCCCAAAGGGCATTCTCTTCCTCCCAGAGGGACTTTTTATCTTCCCAAAGGGACTTTTCCTCCTCAAGAAGGGCTCTTTCCTCTACCCATAGGGCCTTTTCTTCTTCCCACAGGGCCTTGTCCTCCTGAAGAAGGTTCCGATCTTTTTCCCATAAAGCATTATCCTCTTTCCAGAAGGCCTTGTCCTCCTTCCAGAATATGCGATACTTTTTCCAGAAGGTTTTCTCTTCTTCCCGGAAAGATTTTTCCATCTCCCAGAAGTTTTTTTCCTCTTTCCAAAAAGTTTTCTCCTCTTCCCAGAAAGGTTTCTCTTCTTCCCAAAAGCCCCAAATCTGGCCCTGGAAAGTACGGATCTTGCCTCGGAAATTCCACATCTCTTCCCTGAAGTCTTCTATTTTCTCACGGAAAATTTTCATCTCTTCCCGAAAAGCCTTTTCTTCCTGAAGCTTGTGAATTAATTTCTTCTGGCGGATATTGGGTGTGGAGCCCACCAGTGACCGGAAGCAGTCAAGTCCTATCCATTTGCTCACCTTGAAAGGAAGCATCTTCCTAGTCAGCCAGAATGGTGTGATGGACATGATGGAGGACAGAGCTGTTAGCCAAGTCCAGTTCAGCTGGTCAAACCCTGTGGGGACACCAGAGAAAACAGTGTTGGCAGAAGCTGAATCAAAGAACCTCATAGAATCAAGTACCCAAACAGAGAAAACTAAATTCTGTTGTTTAGGAAAATATACAAATTATAGAGCTCTCTATCTCTCTCTTCACACACACACACACACACACACACACACACACACACACACCAGCACTGTGTCAATGACAATAAGCTGCATTCACGTAACTGAACACAAGCACAGTTTCCTGTCTGCATGGCAAGGCATATGCTGTGTCCTCTGCCAAGATTACCTACTTTTCCCACTGTGGGCTTGAATTCCCATTCATTTCTTCTCTGAAAGCTACTCAGAACTGCCAGGCAAAGTTTTTCATGGTTCACATGGTGACAAGATATTAAGAGAACCTCAGGGTATATAAGGATGTAAATAGGTATATGTGTGTGTATGTATGCAATCAATTAAAAAAATAAAATAATATAAAAGTTTGTCATCACCTCTTCACTTCTACCTGGCTATTCATAATCACACTCTCATCATACTTGATTAGAATTAGGTGAGCACATACCTTACTAAAATTCTGGTAACCTACTATCAAATGTTGACTTGCACAAATAGGAAGTAATTTAAAAATATTGACTTAACTAAATTGTCTTTGGGTTTTGGAACTTTGATTTCTATGTGGTGTTGCAGTTATTTGTCTCATTCCTACTGATTACATAATGATTAGTGTCTCCAGGTGAGAGAAAGTGCCACATTTTTCTTTGAAGTCCCCACATTTATCTGTTTCTGCTATGAGAGACCATAGCAGGTTATCAGAAAGCATGTGTTGAACTGGATTAGGCAATTCTTTATGAACAAAGCTTCAGGGTGAACTAAAGTTGCAAGGAAGCTCCAGGTAATATTCAATTTTCTAATTATAATATCAGTAGTTACCATCTGGACACTAGTTCAACCCTTTTATGCCGGACTCTTTACCTGCATTATCTGCTTAATCTTTCAGTCACACCAGGAGCTGGATACCTGGAATAACTCCATTTTATATGCCAGAAAACCACAGCTTAAACTGTTAAGTAGAGGAGTCAAGACTGGGCAGCCAAAGGTCATGGTCAGAAGTGCATTATGTGGTTGACAGCATTGCTTTGTCACCATCACATTCATACTGTCACTGCAAGTAGGGTGTGGACGTGTGTGGGAGAGAGGTGGTCATTGAGCCCAACTCCTGGACCTACTGATAATGACATTGTTGACTTGGTCACTCATTTAAATGAAACAATTCCTTCATCCAACTCTACTTTTGGAGGAAATCACAGTCTCACTAAAAAAGCAAATTAAAAACTGTTCAGTGTTATCATTAAATAATCATGTTTTTGAACAAAGTACAATTTATGAAGGTCTCATATATATGTCCTGTGCGAGACCTGTCTGTCCTGAATTCACAGTGGAAACATTTATGCTGGTTTCTGGCGCTTCTGAAGGTTTTCATGGACCTAGCCCAGCACTGAAAACCGCCATCTTCCCACTTACGTTATAGCTTTATTTCCTACTCTGTGAGTAATGTCTGAAGTAAAGAGAACTTGCTGGAATCATTTAGCCAGTTCTTTTTTGCCATAAATACCAATTGCAATCACACTCTCTCCTCCTCACCAGTTGTTACTCTGGTCAATTTTATGGCCTCACCCTTCCTGCAGTTGTTGCAGCAGGCTCTCCTTTTCAGGCTGCTCTCCACAGAAACAGTGTCTGCATTCATGAGGAGGAGAGAACCACAAAGCTGAGTGGGAAAGTCAGCTTGGGGTAGGTGGTTCCATCCACGGAGTCCTTGAGAATAGAAAACTGCAAGTTGTAAGTCAGCGTGCACCAAGGGAGTCCCCTGGGAGTCTAACTGCCCACTTAGGGGCACAATTGGAGAAATCTGCTGATGGCATTTACTGACAAGAAATAAATATTGTTATAAGTCAATATTCTCAGAGGATAATGGTGCCTACTTGTGGGGACAGGAATTCCCTCAGCTTTCAACTCACCCTCTTGGCAGTCACATTCATTTTGAATGTCCCCTTCCAGGTTTGGAGGCCAGGTCAGGCCCTCCACATTCCTCATACCTACACAGTGAGCTTGATTCATCAGTGGTTCCTCACATCTCTTTCCACCTCTCTTTCTCTCATCTCTCTGGCTTATTCTGCCCTTGTTACAAATCACTTTCAAGCCTTATCTTAAAACAACATGCCAACCAATCAATCAGCCACCCACCCACCCACCCAACCACCCACCCAACCAACCAACCAACCAACCAACCAACCAACCAACCAACCAACCAACTAACCAACCAACCAGCCAGAAATAGTCTTCTAACTCCTGCTACCTATTTGCAAGCTCTTTCCTCCTTAAAAGCACAGTTGACAATCATCACCATTTCTGCCTTGTATTTGCAGCCTCATCTACAGAAATGTGTCTTTTGTCCTCCAAAAACAGTGACTTACTAGCTGTTTATTCCACATCCACTGACCTTAGCAGCATTTGACTCAGATCCCTTTTGAGCCCCCCCTCCCAGCTTCTAAAACACTAAGGTCATCCTTTTCTCCTCCTATCTCTTTGACTTTTCTCTCAGTCTCTTCATGGATTCCTTTTCCATTTGAAGTATATTTTATCTATCCAAAACAAACCTACCTCATAGAACTCTTTAGAATACATTTGATATGTTGATTGCCTAACACGGTGCCCAGCACATAGAAAGTGGTCAATAAAATAGGAAATAAAAATATTTTAAAATTACTATTTTGACTCTTTTTCAATCTCCATAGGATGGCATGCCAGGACAATCTGGTCCTATAAACCATTTAACCTGATTTCTCAGCCATCTCCCTTAATGCCTATTCTCTGGTCATCCAATTGCAATTCCTCCAATATGCCAAGGTACCCTTATTTCTATCTCAGGTTGTTTTCTGTCTTTGAGAGAAAGCCTACTCCTACTTCACTTGACCATACTAACCCAACAAAGCTCAGGTGAGAAATCACCACCTCTCAAAATAGTTTCTTGGCCCCTCCTACAAAGTTCAGACTTGACATATTCCTCTCCTGTCCCACATGTGTCTCCCATCTCTACATTCAGCACCTAGAATAGTTGTCTGGTACAAAATAGATGCTAAGTAATGTCAGTTGAGTGAGTGGCAGTGTACTCGGTTAGAATATTAGAAAAAAAATTATCTTCAAGTTTTCTCTTTGCTACTTAAATTGATTTTTTAAAAGATACAACTATATAGATGTGTATTTAGATATGAAATACAATATGTAACTGTAATATATATCCAGGTAGATATAAACACATTAATCAAAGAAACACACCCAATCTTCAATACTATATTTCAATGCTAGGAAAGTAATTTTTAAGGAAAATGTTATATATAGCTCTACACTTACACCTCATACTATCCAATCAAAAGCTGACAGTTACTTACTGCTTAGCTGTTTCCCAAATGGGCAAATCCTGTAGCCCTCTGAGGGCAAGAGGTCATTATCATGTCTGATCCTTAGTGATGTAAGTCATACATTACATCACACTCATGTAATTTACTCTATCACTGTTTGTGAGGACCCCTTTATTGCCTCTCAGTCCTGACTCACAAGGTGGAGAGGGCCAAGATGCTAAATTAGAGACTGTAAGGAGTGGAAAAAGCACCTGAAAGACTTCTCTCCATCTTCCGTCTTTGACATCACCAATAGTGTGGTACTTTTGCTGACTCAGAAACGATTGTTACCTCACATTCTACCTGCATGTGTCCAGGAGCAGACTTCTGGGAAGTCACTCAGTGGGAGAAGGGTGGATGTGATGAATCATTTCTCTACTGCCTTCAGGGTTCTCTTTTTGGATTTTGACAGTTGAACTATGATGTATCTAGTATAATCTCATTGTGCCTGGCATTTGTTCCACTTCTTAGTTATACAGATTTGAGGCAGTTTTCCCTCAAGTTTGAGAAGTTTTGTGCCTTTATTTCTTCAAGTATTCTTTCTTCCACTTTCTTTCTGTCCCTTTACTGGATTCCTAATATATATATTTTATATATATTCTTTTACCAGTTCAAGTTTGCTGTTGAGATCCTCTTTTTTATATATATATTTCTAACTCCATAATTTCTATTTGGTTCTTTTAATATAATTTGTATCTTCTTCAAAATTATTCTTCGTTAGATGAAACATAGTTCTCATGCTTTCTTTTAATTCTGTAGTCCTTTCCTGTAACTCTTCAGTTGTGGTTTCTTTGTGTTATTGATCATATTTTTAACAGCAATTAAAATTTCTGGTCTAATAACTTCAACATTTGTACCACCTCAGGCATGTTTTCTAACTAAAAGAATAATTCAGAATGATAGTTTCTATTGATTACTTCCACCCTCTCCATTTCTTTGTATTCTCAAGTTTTGTTGAAATCAGACATTAGAATCCTGATATTTTAAGTAAAATGATAACATGATTATGTCATTAGCTCCTTCCTGGAAATTAGATCCTACCTCCTCAAATTTGTTGGTGTATTTTTGTTGTTGATATTTTTTTTTTGCTTAGTAATTTTCCAGGACTAATTCTGTAAAGTCATATATGAAGATGGCTTGATTAGATTTCTCTGAACTAAGAGGTGTCCCTTCCTTTGCTGAATGTGTGTGTGTGTGTGTGTGTGTGTGTGAGGTATGTCTTCACTGTTCATGTAATACTGCCTTATCCTTTACTTCCTGCTTCTCTGGGCCCTCAAGGTCAGCCTGAAGTGAGAGGTTATGGTCTTCTCAAGACTTTTCCAGGCATGAGACCTAGATTTTCCCCAAACTTGTCAGAACTGTTCTTACTCTTCAGTTTTCCCTTTTAAGTTATTGGCTTGTCTCCTACTAGCCCCACTACTAACACCTATTAAGTAGCTGTGCTGGCATATTAAGCAATTGCTGGTAATTTTTTGGACAAATACCCTGAAGGTAGTGCAATTTTTACAAAGTAAGCATTGAGTTAGGTCAAATAAAGATAACTGTGGATGGTTATTTTTCTGTGAACTGCCAGAGAAGTCAAACAGTAACTCTTTGGAGATAGGGAGTTGGGGGGACTTCAAACCTGCATCCTGTCCTCTTGCTCAACCATTTTTAAAGTCCCAATCATTGATGTTTAATCCTTCGTTTATTCTAATATATATGTTTCAGACTATGTTTACCTGTGCCTCACATATCTTTATATCACGTCTTAATTATTCATTTAAAGTATTTTTCATAGTCATTATAATTTCTTCTTTGTGCTACTGGATATTTACAAGTATATTGCTTAATTTTTCAAATATATGGGGATTTTCCAATTACCTTTTTATAACTTATTTTTAGCTCAATTCCACTAAGGTCTACTTCTACACAAATTGTATCATTTGTTTGCTCTGTATGATTTTACTCATTTCAGTTTTTTTAAGTCATGACGCTGTATTCAATTTTAGTAATTTTTCATATTCACTTGGAAATGGCATTCTTCAGTTGTTGGATGCAGTGCTTACTTTGTGCATAACTTAGGTGGAGTTTTTGACTATATTATTCAAATGTCTTATATATCCTCATTGATTTTTATGACTATTCTATATGTTCCTGAGGAAGATATACTTAATTGTTTTTCCATTCAGTTCTGTCCATTTTTGCTTTATATATTCCATCCAATGCTAGGCTATTAGGTGCTTGCATGTTTACATTTGCTAGACTTTCTTGGCATTTGGTATTTTATCTTTATGAAATGTTCCCTCTTTCTATTGAGTAATGTTCTGTTTTGTTAAGTTCTACTTTGATGTTAGTATAGACACACCAACTTTCATTAGTATTTTTATGGTAGATCTTTTCATTTTAACTCCTCTGTACTTTTCTTTAGGTATTTTTTTGGTAGTAAATTTTATTTATTTATTTTATATCATCTACCCCAAATTTCTCCCATCACCTTAACACCCATGGGCCATCTTTATCTCTTGTACCCATCCCTCCCCTGATTTTTCCCTCCCCCCATGCTCTATGCTTCATATCTGTTGTTCTCTGCTTATATTTAGAGTATGAATTGCTCCTTTCTACATCCACACCAGCACTTATTACCCCCCCTTTTTTTTTTGATGTGGGCCGTTCTTACTGGTATAAGGTGGTATCTCATTGTGATTTTGATTTGCATTGTAAACTGTTCCAGCCACTATGGAAAGCAGTGTGGAGGACCCTCAAACTAATGAAAATGGAAATACCATTTGACCCAGCAATCACTTTTCTGGGAATCTACCCAAAGGAGACCTCAATACTTATACAAAGGGACACCTGTGCTCAGATGTTTATTGCAGCATTAATTATAATTGCAAGGACATGAAAACAACCCAAATGTACCAAGACAGATGAATGGATGGAAAAGATGTGGTATATGTACACAATGGAATATTATTCATCAATTAAAATTGACAAATTTGATGAATTTATGATAACATGGATGTACCTAGAAGAAATCATATTAGCAGAAACAAGTCAGAAAGAAAAAGACAGAAACCAAATGGTTTCACTAATATATGGACAACCAAATGAAAGTACAGTACTGGGGGGAAGGGGGAACCAGCTGGAGCGGCCAGAGAGGGGAGGTGTTGGGTGAACCCCAGGGATTACAATGATGTGGAAATATATATATATTAATTAATTAAATAAAAAAGAAACATCACTGTAATTCACATTTTCCACATAAAGATCAGACCTTTGGCTACACCCTAGTGACATTCTTTGGGTTAGGAGCTGAAATTCTATGGCATAAATTTGACAGGTTGACTTTTGCCTGCAAATTCAGTTAGTCATATGAACAGATCTAAAGACAAATATTCTGCTATTTACTTATAATAAGAATTTAAGTTACCATTAGGAACCACACTTCTCCATTAAAGACTGGACCATAGATCACAGCATTGGATTTGTCAGGGTAAGATCAGAACTGATTGGCAGAAAGATGTTCCTATTGACAGAAAGGGTACTGTGTTCATTAAAACTTTAGACCAGGACTTCTCTTCACCTACTGCCTGATTTCCCCCCTGTGACACTTGCACATCCTTTAGGTGCCAGGCCTCAATGCCTAAAATAGTGTGTGAACTGATTTGAAATTTGAAGTTTTGATGCAATTGGTTTGTCTGAGTTGGTATTCTTATGTGAAACATTGAGCTCCTCAGTGATTCATAATCCATAAGACATTTGCTTTTCCAAGTAAACCTTACAGCCTTTGGAGGAAATTGGAAACGAGATTATCGTTGCTGAATGTGAATTGAGTGCTGAAAATAAAGTGATTCTCAACATCAATGAACTCACAGGATTGAAAATGAGAAGCTTTCTCTCTTCTTCATACTTTGCACTAAGTCAACAGTTTCTGTTCACTCAAGATAGAAGGTTTAGCTTAAATTTTGTTCAATACCATTATTTCAAAAAACAGTATTAGTCTTGCCAACTTTCAAAGTCATGCATGCTTACTGTAAAAAAATTAGAAAATAGAGCAAAGATGGAAAAGAAAATTAAAATCATCCATAACCCCAACACTCAGCTATAACTATTGTAAACATTAGGGAGGCACAGCATTGCAATCTTTCTCCTGTGCTTAATGCCTCAAATATATTCCATACAATTGGTTTTATACTGTGATGTGGTTTTGTGGCTTGCTTTTCGCTTAATGCTTGCCCATTTCTTTAAATATTTCTGAGGATGTGATTTTTAATAACTGTGATAATACATTTTCCTGTTTTTTAGAAATTAATTTATTCTATTAAGGATATAGATTATTTTCCCAGAAGAGTAGGTCAAACTAGAAAATTGTTCACAGATGAAAACAACGACAACATAGTCTATCATCACTGTCCAATTTCTGTATTGAAAAAAGAGAATTCTTATTTTGAGTGATGTGTATCTGAAACTTATATAACATTACAATGCAATGTTACTTCAATTAAAAAATATTTTAAAAGAAAGAAGAGAATTGTGACCCCCCTCGCCGCCCGCCACCCCCGCCGCCCCTGGGAGCCAAGCCCCGCCTCCACGTTCCTCCGGAGACCCGCCCATCTCGACGACCCTCAGGCACATAGGCGCTTGCGGCGCCGGCGCAAATCACTAAACTAAGCTAAAGTACAGATCGACGTTCAACCTGGAATACACTCCCATCAACATGCCAACCAACACAAGATCCATGGGTTCTCAATATGTAGAACAGGTTCGAAAGCAAAACACAGTAAGGAGA